>CAUDNR010000658.1:12250-24789 GCA_958430865.1 Entrophospora sp. SA101
ACTTCACCTGTCTAATCACTAAAGAATCATTAAATGTCGCGATGCACCCACGATCTAACCCATCACGATGCAAATTTGTTATGAGCTCGTTGCTAGCCTTAATAGCACGACTAATTCTGGTATTCATTTTTTTTTGTTATAATTATTGTTTCAAAAAATATTGAGACGGCCCAGAGACCGCCTTTATACAAATTAAAAGAAATATCGTGTGATTAAAAATCATTAAAATAATTAGATAAACAATGTACAGTTTCCCTTTTATATATACATAATATAAGTTGGCCTTTATTAAATTTCCTTTATTTATAAAATTGTTTGTTTTTGTGGTTATTATTATTTATCGGATTGATTTTGTTCAACAAATGCGTTCATTTTCTGTTTTTCAATTCCAAGGAGAAACAAGACTGGAATCAATCTAAAAATAATCAATCAAAAAGGGATGTGTGTGGTTTGATCATTTAACATTAAGAGTAGAATTTGTAATTCAACGACGATGATCATTATTATTTATTATCTATTATCCATCTATATTTGGTAGTTGTTAGAGAATGTGTTCATTGGCAGAAATCAATCACACACAAACAATAATGATTACTGGTGCAAACGTTTCATATTCCTAGTGGAACTTTATAAATATTACACTGTTCAGAATGTTGGGAATACAGCACAAAAAAATCGCGTGTCTTCATATAGTACTTTATAACATTTGTATTGCATTATTGTATAAAATTTGTTTTTTTTATACTTTGAAAATCTTCAATAAAATATTATGTTTTACACTTGATTAAAAGTAATTATCAATTATTTACCAATACTTCTCTCGTCCCTAACCTTGATCTTCCGCGATATACTTTTCTAGTATATAAACGTATATTTGCTGATCGCTAATAATAGTCTCCCGTTATGCTTGTTACGAATTTCTTCTATGATGGAGAATTTGATTCTGGTTGAGCTGGTGCTTGCTCTGCAACTATATTGTCAACACCAATGAGATTTTCTCAGATTCCACTGATGATAGATAGAACCAATGCACGTGAATATACCAGACATCTTTTTTTTTTAAAAAATATATTTATAAAATTATATGTCTAAATCAAAAATTTGGTACAAAATTCACTATATAAAAAAAGAAAAATTTATTTTCGAAAAATAATTAATAGCGTTGATGATTATGGAATGAGGTACAATAATACATTAATCCTTAAGAAGCTTTCAAATCTTTCTATTTCATCTTGTAGTTTATTTGATCATTTAAAATACATTGAAGTGTAATATATTTCTCATTCAAATCTATAAATAATTGTTTGTTTTCCTCGTCCGAATCATCATACTCTTCATCTCCATATTCAAAATATGTATATGGAAGTTTATCCTGAGCTTTATTATATACATTTGTTAAATCTTTACGAATTTTTATAAGATTTTCATATATCCTAATATATTCATTTCTTATAAAGCAATCCAATTTATTGATCCTTTTTAATCTTAACCACACCATTATGTCATCCCTATATATATATAATCGACGTCTTCCCTCTTTATACCATGTTTTGTTTACTAACATTACATTTGCAATTTTTATTGGATCTTCGATTTGCTTTATAATTTTTACCAATTAGTTCTGGTGGTAATTTAAACACTGGAGCATTAGAATTCACATGCTCGATTTCTTCTCTAACCTCTACTAGATCTCCAGCCTCGAAGGGTCTTTGCTGTCATCTAGATTAGAAAGTGCTTTGACTATATAGTTAAAAGTTTGGATAATATAAGATTACATTTTTGTTTTATTTTATATAGAATGCAGAAATGTTTAATTTGAAAATTTTATTAATTTATTATTATGCCTAGTTTCATTAACTGACATGCTATGCATGCCCAGCTCGTTCCACTCACTTGTCTGATAACTACTTTGACAGAAAAAAATTTTTTTTCTTGGATTACATAGTAAATTGATATGAAATTGAGACTTACATGTCCTTGTGGATATGCATGATATAAAAAAAATTAATGGTATCGAAATTACTATGAAGTTGGCTTCTGGAACACCTTGTGAATATAAACTGGATAAATTGTCACAGAAAAAAACGAGTATTGTCCCAGAAACACCCATATTATACAATAGTTTTTCCTTTAAAAAATCAATGGATCCATTAACATGTCAGTTGTATGCTGTATTTTATCACAGTTACAAATTAGACATGCATTTTTCCTGTATATTCAATTGTAAATATATTACCTTTTTCAATTAATTCTAATGGTTTATCTTCTTTTTTAAGATTAATGTCATAGATTTCCATTAGTGAGTGGAATATCCCAAATATTGTCAAATAACTAATGCAATTATATCATCTAGATAACTATATATTGTAATTTTGCTAGTCATTTCTTTCAAGATGTTACACCCTATCATTGCTAGTGTTAAATTAGCAATCTACTGGATTCATCAGGAAATTTTTCTGACGCAGATTTATGTAATTATTACACTGTTTACGTAAGTTTATGGCAGGCCCATAATATTATGCAAATAAGCATACAAAAATTATGCAATTATTACATTGAGTGTAAAATATTACATAATTTTTATGCAAATATTACAACTTTACATATTAAAATTTACGGATGTAATATTGCGGCGGGGAAAATTTCCTGATGTTACCAATAGGCAGTCCTTTGATTTCAAAATACGTTTCGTTTTTATATTTAATGAAAAGAATCTTTTTATAAGTACCCATTTGAAGTGCTTAGGATCACTACTAAGGAGGCACTGAGCATATTTCAACACTATCTACTAAACATCTTGTAGCAGATGTATGCATATCTTTAACATCTGCTGCGAATACTTTCATGTTACCATCTGGGAAATTGAAAGTCTAATGGATGGACTTTCTAATATCCTATCTATTTTTGATAGTAATGGTTGTGAGTGATTTACTCACTTTTTCATTTATCAAGCCTACATTATGTTGGACATTTATATATTTGGCAATATACATATAATATTGGTATTTAAATTCTATTGAAATATATATTTCCAAACTATATTTTTTTATTATTGAATATATATCTTTCTAGTGATGTTAGCTGGCAGAAAACCCTTGGCTTAAATAAATCCCAGTTGATGAAAAACTTTTCAGATAGTACTAAGCTTTCCAGTATCATTATTACCGTTATTATTGCTACTAATATTATTACTACTAATAATATTATTATTTACTATTATTATTATAATATTCCGCCATTACTACAGCACTATTTAATGATTTGAATAAGTTTTATTCGAATTATTTATTTTATTCATTAATATCAAGGATTTGAATATTCGAATTACATTGAAGATTTATTCGAATAATTTAATAATAATAAAATGAACAATTATAATAATTCGAATAAAACGAATAAATTGAATAAAACGAATAAAACCAATAAAACGAAATAATTCAAATAAAACGAATAATAAAATGATAACTGATAATAATTCGAATTAATATTAATTGCTAATACTAAGATTGGGTTGTATTACGAATAGAAACTCTAACTATTGCTTTTATCCTGGAACGAATATTGTATTTTTTTTTTTTTGTCATTCTAAGTAATTTAGATGGACCCACCTCGACTAAGTGTTTATGTCATTGGATTCTACACTAAAATTCCAGACGTAAAAACGAATGTTAAGAAATATTTTTTTTTTAGCCAGCTTAGCCGGCTAACATCACTATATTTTTCTGCCATTCTTTGTACAAAAAAAGAATAGAACTCTACAATAAATATTTTTTTTTGAAAAAATCTCTTCATTACATCAAAACTAGAGAACTATTCTATCAAATAATGAGGCTATTTTTTTAAAAGGTAGGACAGAGAGTGACAGTTATCTGTGGCTGCTAAAATTTTTGGGTTCTCATCACTAAAACTTTTCAAACTGACCCGGAGACCCGACTTTTATTTTTCTATGTTATTAAAATATTTTTATAATAAAAATCCTAGAATTTTTTAAGCCGTAATTTTTTTACTATTCTAACTCTTCATAAAACATATAGGACACAATTATATACTGCAATAATTAATGTACTGATTAAAAATGGCGAAGAAACTTTAAAAGATTTTTTGATGAAATTAAAATACAATATTTAGACATTGTTTAGTAATGTATGGAATAAATTGTATTTTTTACTTAGGCATAAGCAATAACTCTCCAAAAAGGACGAGAAATTTTATTAATGAATTGATTTAATAAAGAGGGCTTTAATTTAAAGAGGGCTTTAATTTAAACACATATTATTAATAAGGCTCCGAATAAACCGAATTGAGTCGAATTTTAAAGTAATTCGATTTGATTCGAATTCCAAAAAACTGGATTTGATTCGAATTCCTAAATTTCTTTTAAGTTTCTATTCGAATAAGGTTTATTCGAATGATTTGTTTTATTCGTTATGAATTTGGGTGATTGAAATCATTGAATGTTTATTTGAATAAAACGAATAAAACGAGAACAAGTATTACGAATAGAAACTCTACATATTGATATTAATAACAATAATGATAATTGCATTATTGATTGTTTCAGAAGAACAATCTGATTCTGGAAATGTAATTGCAAATAATGCAAATAATATTAATGATGTTTCATTACTTAACAATAATATGAAAAGGAGCTTCCTGAATTGGAAGAAGATAGTAAAAATGATACATTATGTTCAGGTTATGACGAATCAATTGAAAATTAATCAGAATTATTTGAAAAAAAATGACAACAATGTTTTAGGGATTATGAATAAAGTTAAGGTTAATGACTCATTAACTTGTAATAGTCCAATGGAAATTTCATACTATTATTTCATGAAGTCTGTTATCCTTGCAGTTTAAAGGAACGCAACTTATGTAAAAGATGAATTTTATTTTTATTGTAAATAAAATTTATACCACATGACACTCAATTTTTTTTGGGAAATTTCACAAATTGGGTAAACGAGAACCTTATAAAAAAAAAATTTTTTTTTGACAAATTATATTAGTTAATTTAAAGACAAGTTGTTGGAGATGGAAAAAACTAAAGAAAATAAAAATCATAATGATACTTCTGCTGACAGAAATGAAGAAGATAAATATTCAAAGGAAAGAAAAAAATATTGTGGAGAATGTCGAATTTGCAATAGACATAACACTTGGTATTCATGGTGCCAATCATGTGATCCAAAGATATTAACTGAAGGATGGACTAGTGAGAATGAAATACTAGATGAGTTGATTAAAAGCACACAACTTAAAGCAAAAGCTTATGATAATGAATTTTATCTTCAATGGATTCCTTATAATGATTTAACAAATATTGAAAAGATTGATGAAGGTGGTTTTGCAACTATATACAAAGCTACTTGGATAAATGGCAAGAAAAGTATAAATTATGGTTATGGAAATAATGAAAGAATTATTAAAGATAGGACTGTGGCATTAAAAAAATTACATAACTCTCAGAATATTTATGATGAATTTTTTAATGAGGTAAAAAATTTATTTTCAGATTTTTTAAATATTATTATAATTATTATTGTAATTAAACATTTATTTGTTTTTTTAGTTCAAAAATTATCTAAAATTTTGTGATAATCTAAATATAATTAAAATTTATGGATTAACACAAGATCCAATTACAAAAGAATATATATTTGCAATGAGATATATGGAGGATGGAAGTCTTCAAAATTATTTAACTAAAGATTTTAAAAATTTAAAATGGAAAGACAAAATTAAAATTCTTTATTATATTATTAAAGGTTTAAGAGATATTCATCAACAAAAAGTTATTCATCATGACCTTCATAGTGGTAATATTCTTCAAGAAAGCAATCTAGCATTTATTACAGACTTAGGATTATCATGTCCAGTTAGTCAAATATCATCATCATCAAACAAAAACAATATATTTGGAGTACTATCATATGTTGCACCAGAAGTTTTAAGAGAGAAACCATATACAATGGCATCAGACATGTATAGTTTTGGAGTTCTGATGTCAGTAATATCAACTGGCCAACAACCATTCAGCAATCTAGCACATGATATAAGCCTTGCAATGAAAATATGTGAGGGTATAAGACCTGGATTTTCAAACAACACTCCAAAATTCTACATTGAACTGGCTTACAGATGCATGGATGCTGATCCAAGTAAACGTCCAACTGCTAATGAAATTCATGTGATTATTGAAATGTGGTACAGTTCATTTGATGATCAGGTAATAGATAATTTTGAAAATTATGGATCAAAAAAAAGGATTGATGAATTTAAATCAATTAGAAAGGAATTTGACAAAATGGATGTAATAAAATTTCATCCATTAACAATTACTGCAACAATTCATCCAAATGCAGTTTATACCAGCAGATTATTAAATTTTACAGATCTTCCTCAACTTGTGAATTCTAATAAAGTAACAATTATTAATAATAATGGTAATTACTAATATTTTATTTTATTTGTTTATTAATAATTTAAGTTTATTATTAACAAATTATATTAATGTTCATTCTTGTGATGAAATTTTTTTTAGATTCTCAACAGATTGATTTAGATGTGCTAGATCTATTGTAATTATTTTATTTATTTTCAAACTTATCTTTAGATTTAAATATTTATATTTATAAATAACTTTAAATAAAAAAGCTCATGTGCCTAAATTATATTGTCAACTAGAAAATTTATACAAGTTTTTTGAATGAATTTTGTGTTTCCACTTTGTTCATGTGATTGAGTGTTTTACAGTTCTTTTATTGGATCAGGTTCTTTCTTTTCTTTCTTTAAGGTTTGTTGATCCATTACCCATTGCTATAATCTGGGGTCATTAAAAACATGCCTTGATCTGGTTTGGGAAAAACTTGAAAGAATTCATGCAATTCAGCCAACACTTCTCATTTTGGAACTATTGATGAGCAATCACAACTTTAATAGATAAATTGTTTTTTCATATTTAATAGAACTGCCATGTTTACTTTCTTCATATATATAAGGTTTTACGACTAGAGTAGGTTTTTTATTTTAAATTGAACAAGAAAAACGTCTGCTTAAATAGATTATTAATGCATTCATTGATTCCAAAGTATATATTGTTGATTTTTGGTTGAATTACAACCTCAAATGGGTTGTTAAAAGATATAACTTATGTCACTGATCTTTTGAAAAGTAATGTAATAACATTGCGAGGGATCCTTGCTACATTAATATTATTAATATTAATAAAACTCCTGCATTATGTGTGTTAGAATTCTTTTATTATCATTATCATTTATCATCTTTACATACATACACCTTGAAGGTTCCTTTTTGATTACTGATTTTTAAACATTTCAAGATTGCTTATGAATTCAAAGTGATGCAAGCCTTTGAGCCTTATTTCAAAGAAACTGGCAAAAGTAGTTCCAAAGTTGTCGACGAATCTTTATCTTTTCAATTTTGTGAAGCTTCAACACCTTGAGTTGAAGGACCGACCCTATAGCTTAGAAGTCAAGCAAGCCAAAGAGAGAGAGAGAAGGTCTATGAAAACAACACGAGCTCTCAAATCTAAACTTACCTTCACTAGCTAGATTCCTATTAGCCACAGCCGTGTAACAATTAACCTATTGAATAAACTTCACGCATATTAATTATAATCACCAAAATAGTCAGTGACAATATCATCACCATCACTATCATCAGTGAAATGTTTATCGACGAAATGTGTGTCGACGAAATGATTGTTGACGAAGTGATTGTTGATGAAGTAAACGCGACCGCCAAACAGATTGTAAAGTTGTGAATGATAAATAGCAGGCCTAGTTTGTTTTTAAATAGTTTTGTGATAGGGGAAAGTAGTTGTGAACATTCTTTTTTAGAGAAGAAAGTGGTTTGATATCTGTATTCTAGTTTAGGTGCAAGGACATGGTTTATAATATATTTGATTTGTTCTATTAATTTTTTGGGGAGAAGTAAAGAATTGAAAAGGTGTTGATTGTATTTTTGAAAAAGGAAATATGATGTTTTTTGCGAGCCAGAATTATTGAACCATGCCCCTAGAATTCTAAATGGAATATTTGTGGAAGTGGTATGTTATTAAATGTTGGATTTGTTTCATTATCATTTTTAATAAATTAATGACCATCAATGTAGATTTGTCAGGATTTACTTTAATTGATAGAATTTTGTTCGTTTTTTTTTTTTGATAGAGTAATCCATCTGGTATCATCCATGTATGCAACACTTGCAATTTGTGACAGATTCAGTGTTGGCAGTATATGGTTAGTTGTTAAATTAGATGGTAAATAGCAATTGTTTTGTCAAAACGTAATACGTAATACGTAATTACGAGCAACGAAATTAAAGACACCTGCCGTAATTGGTTATTTGCGGCAATGGTAACTACCATAGGGTAGTTACCATTATAAAATATTTCAGCAGCAGTAATTATCTATGGCAAATGGCAGCTACCAACAGTTATTGACGGTGATGGTAGCTACCAGTTCAATCATTTATGGCAAGTGTCACAGTTCATTTGATGATCAGGTAATAGATAATTTTGAAAATTATGGATCAAAAAAAAGGATTGATGAATTTAAATCAATTAGAAAGGAATTTGACAAAATGGATGTAATAAAATTTCATCCATTAACAATTACTGCAACAATTCATCCAAATGCAGTTTATACCAGCAGATTATTAAATTTTACAGATCTTCCTCAACTTGTGAATTCTAATAAAGTAACAATTATTAATAATAATGGTAATTACTAATATTTTATTTTATTTGTTTATTAATAATTTAAGTTTATTATTAACAAATTATATTAATGTTCATTCTTGTGATGAAATTTTTTTTAGATTCTCAACAGATTGATTTAGATGTGCTAGATCTATTGTAATTATTTTATTTATTTTCAAACTTATCTTTAGATTTAAATATTTATATTTATAAATAACTTTAAATAAAAAAGCTCATGTGCCTAAATTATATTGTCAACTAGAAAATTTATACAAGTTTTTTGAATGAATTTTGTGTTTCCACTTTGTTCATGTGATTGAGTGTTTTACAGTTCTTTTATTGGATCAGGTTCTTTCTTTTCTTTCTTTAAGGTTTGTTGATCCATTACCCATTGCTATAATCTGGGGTCATTAAAAACATGCCTTGATCTGGTTTGGGAAAAACTTGAAAGAATTCATGCAATTCAGCCAACACTTCTCATTTTGGAACTATTGATGAGCAATCACAACTTTAATAGATAAATTGTTTTTTCATATTTAATAGAACTGCCATGTTTACTTTCTTCATATATATAAGGTTTTACGACTAGAGTAGGTTTTTTATTTTAAATTGAACAAGAAAAACGTCTGCTTAAATAGATTATTAATGCATTCATTGATTCCAAAGTATATATTGTTGATTTTTGGTTGAATTACAACCTCAAATGGGTTGTTAAAAGATATAACTTATGTCACTGATCTTTTGAAAAGTAATGTAATAACATTGCGAGGGATCCTTGCTACATTAATATTATTAATATTAATAAAACTCCTGCATTATGTGTGTTAGAATTCTTTTATTATCATTATCATTTATCATCTTTACATACATACACCTTGAAGGTTCCTTTTTGATTACTGATTTTTAAACATTTCAAGATTGCTTATGAATTCAAAGTGATGCAAGCCTTTGAGCCTTATTTCAAAGAAACTGGCAAAAGTAGTTCCAAAGTTGTCGACGAATCTTTATCTTTTCAATTTTGTGAAGCTTCAACACCTTGAGTTGAAGGACCGACCCTATAGCTTAGAAGTCAAGCAAGCCAAAGAGAGAGAGAGAAGGTCTATGAAAACAACACGAGCTCTCAAATCTAAACTTACCTTCACTAGCTAGATTCCTATTAGCCACAGCCGTGTAACAATTAACCTATTGAATAAACTTCACGCATATTAATTATAATCACCAAAATAGTCAGTGACAATATCATCACCATCACTATCATCAGTGAAATGTTTATCGACGAAATGTGTGTCGACGAAATGATTGTTGACGAAGTGATTGTTGATGAAGTAAACGCGACCGCCAAACAGATTGTAAAGTTGTGAATGATAAATAGCAGGCCTAGTTTGTTTTTAAATAGTTTTGTGATAGGGGAAAGTAGTTGTGAACATTCTTTTTTAGAGAAGAAAGTGGTTTGATATCTGTATTCTAGTTTAGGTGCAAGGACATGGTTTATAATATATTTGATTTGTTCTATTAATTTTTTGGGGAGAAGTAAAGAATTGAAAAGGTGTTGATTGTATTTTTGAAAAAGGAAATATGATGTTTTTTGCGAGCCAGAATTATTGAACCATGCCCCTAGAATTCTAAATGGAATATTTGTGGAAGTGGTATGTTATTAAATGTTGGATTTGTTTCATTATCATTTTTAATAAATTAATGACCATCAATGTAGATTTGTCAGGATTTACTTTAATTGATAGAATTTTGTTCGTTTTTTTTTTTTGATAGAGTAATCCATCTGGTATCATCCATGTATGCAACACTTGCAATTTGTGACAGATTCAGTGTTGGCAGTATATGGTTAGTTGTTAAATTAGATGGTAAATAGCAATTGTTTTGTCAAAACGTAATACGTAATACGTAATTACGAGCAACGAAATTAAAGACACCTGCCGTAATTGGTTATTTGCGGCAATGGTAACTACCATAGGGTAGTTACCATTATAAAATATTTCAGCAGCAGTAATTATCTATGGCAAATGGCAGCTACCAACAGTTATTGACGGTGATGGTAGCTACCAGTTCAATCATTTATGGCAAGTGTCTTTAGGTAAAATTAATTACGAGTGACGAAATTAATTATGAGTGACAAGTACTAAATAAAAAGCATTAACATAAAATTTTCAATCTTTGTTGAACCATAAACGATATCTTATCTTGAAGTAAAAAAACCACCGCCTTGTGTGAAAGTATTCATACCTGATTATCAAAAGCATATAAAATATTTAATTGCATTTTTATTACTATTTTACTATTGCTATTACTATTATAATTACTATTATAATTACTATTTTCTCTCGTCGCAAAAACCGGTATTATTCTTCGCTAGTGCTAAAGAACCCCATATTAATATATACAGTGAATCTCGGTTTAACGAATAGTCTGGGCAATTTTCCAAAAATCCACCACATCGAGGCTTTTATTAAGATTTATTATGGAGAACTTCATCTGTTAAACCAGATATTTAATTAGTATCTGCTAAATCGAGGACCGCTAAACCGAGATTCATTTGTAATAAGTAATGATGATTATACAAAATTTTTTTACAACATATTGCCAACTTTAAATATGATTTGCGGCAATAATTAAGACTATTTTTTTTTTTTTTGAAGACATATTTAATATGGGATTTGGACTAGGAAAATCGACCTCTCAGCTGATTTTTTTTATTTTGAGTTTTCTTATTTAATATTAATTTATTATACATGGAGAAAAAATTGGATCTTATTTGTATAGGATGAATGAGATACAGGGCTTGGAATTAAAAAATTATACTAAAAATAGATTTTTTGTCTGAGGGGTTGATTTTCCTAGTCCAATTTCCTCCCATATTCTATAGTTAAATTTTTAAATTCTTGAGTTCTATACTTTTAAAATTTGCACAAAATTTAGGAGGTCTCTAGACCATACGAATCATATGGGGCAAAAACTGTGTATTAAAGCAAGTATAATAATAATAATAATAATGAACTGTTCCCGAAAATTTGTTACACGAAAATTGATTGTTTTGTACCCCAAAATTTGAAAAATTATTAAAAAATAAATTTTGGTGAAATGGCCGAGTTTTCATTTTGGTATGGTGCAAGTCACTTAGTCCTGTTGTACGTGAAAATGAAATTATGTGAATTCGCAATTCACATATGTGAAATTCAAATTTACATACGTGAAATTCAAATTAGCCAATCAGAATTTCACCCCACTCCATAATATTCAATTTCACATAATTTCAATTTCACATACAACAGTTCCCACAACTTTTTATTGGTCGTCTAGATTTTCAAATTCTCTAAAAACGGAAATGCAACTCCCCAAAATAAATCGTGTGTTTGAAGCCAAGACCTTCCTCTACAAAATCACGATTTCATCTCATTGATATGTCATGTTGTTGTGGAGAATTTGAGCTTCAAAGTTGCACGAGTTTACCGAATTTACTATTGTTTAGCCCTAAAATGACAAAAAAAGTTAACATCAAAAATAGACGAATTGAAACAAAATCCTATTGCAGATCTTTTATCACGTGAATTTTCCAGATGAACGGGAAGAGAATTATCTTTATTATTAAAAAAATACAAAGTTCATTTATTTTAAATTTAATAAATAGACTATTGCATTGATCAAAGAAATGTGCAATTTGCAAAATATTCTAACGAACGTTTATCAATTATTTAATAGTTTGTGTAGTAGTAATCGAAATAAGTTTTAAGGACAAGATCTATGAACAAAATATACTAACGAAGGTTTTATCAATCATTCAATAGTTTATATAAATTTCTCT
>CAUDNR010000659.1:8746-26500 GCA_958430865.1 Entrophospora sp. SA101
TTCTTGTTGGCCACATTGCTAGCAAAGATATATATAATCATGTGATAATTTTAATCTATAGGACAGGGGACTGATTGAGCAAAACCATTCAATCCCCTACCCAAAATTATAAATTGGTTCTTATTAAAGAAACAGAGAATTTAGGAAAATAATTATACAAAACAAACACTATTTTACAACTTCCCTCTAAACATAAAAGCCCAAACACAATTTCAGAGTCACCAATCCTGCTCTGAATTGCAACCTCTTGTGCTTGAAATGAGTTGCAGATTCGTTGCTTTGATGGATCTGGATGTTTACATAGCACTCTTAATATTACAATTTTTCAACTAGGTCATTGCAACTTCCAGAGTTGCAATTTGTTGATTGCAGAACCACTTTATCTTAGAGGTAGGATTGTTGCAAGCAACTTTTCAGCCAGCATGTCAAGCAGCCTTCTCTGTTCAGGCACTGTGAGAAAAGATTAAGATTAGGATGTCCTTGACAAATGATGCAGTTTTGATAAATAAGCCCCAGACTACGCACTCTCCTTGAAATTTTAATCACATTATTGTATCATTAGAGGATCAGATCAGCTTAGCCTTATATATGCAAGGTGGTTGAATGAAAAATTTCCATCTGGTAACATAGATAGTGGTTGAACTACCTTTGGTTTGCAACACAAAATGCTATCTGACAATCAAGTAGCTTCCTTTGTTCTGTGAAAATTGGTTGACTTTTGCTACACTTTAGAAATGAAATGTTACTAAAATGAACAGATTAATATTTTTTTGTAATATTTGCTAACAGGCAAAATAAAACTACCATTCCTACCGACTAACTGTCAGGCGTAGGACGTGATAGACCTACCTTTGCACCCAGAAGTGTTTGCCGTCTAACTGACAGGCGCAAGATCACCTTGAGTGCACTTCATCATTCCCACCGACTAACTGTCAGGCGCAGGGTGATGGGGCTTACGAAAAGAAGGTCACCGTCTAACTGACAGGCGTGATTATCTCCTTTCGCACTTTCAATGATGACTACCGTCTAACTGACAGGCGTAGAAACGTAGGGGCGTTGAGGTGTTATACACAAAGCTATTTCACAAATTACTTCAAAGCCTATTGTAAATACTGGTGATGCTATAAAGAACTACTTAGAAGAATAGTTTAATTTTTAAAAATTTTTAACATGCGAGATCCATAACAATAATAATAGTAAGTAATTCCAAATCATAGTTAGTTATTAATGCTACCCCTCCCTTTAACATGATTTTTTATTATCGCGTTTTTAAATGTACCACAATGACACGTCGAAAAAATTTTCAAAATAATTGTTTATTTGCCCCATGCTGACTGTAATTAGTGAACCAAAATTAACTACAAGAAAATTTTACAATTTTCGGTGTAGTGAAAACACACGTGCTGTTGAAGATTTTTTCAAGGTCATTCCAGCATCTGAATGGTCTTTGGAGGCCTACACAAACTATATTCTTGAGCAACCTGATGTTACAATCAACTTTGAACAAGTATTCATCAATTTCACAGAAAGTCTGGACCAGATACATCAGCTCTTTGTTGTTCCTTTATCTATTCGAACAGTCTGCCAAAAATATATTGATTGGCTAAAGGTATATATACTGTTCTTCATACTTCAATTTTGTAAATAATCATTCAATATTGAATCAAATTTATTTGTCATTACAGACATTGACAGGTAGGTATGTTATTGAAGCATGTCGAAAGTTCTTTGATGCTAAAATATTGCTAAAAAAGAAAGTTTCTATGAAAGCTGTTGTTGAGGTGTGTTATACATACATAGATATACACAATAGGGATATGTGTTAAAAGATAATACTTATATTAAAATGGTCATTACATATATAGGAAACAATCAATCTTACTTCTCATACAGAAGCATACCAATCTTATTTACAACCTTCTATCCTCTCAAATATTGAACCTCTACCATTTGAATATGAAATTCCATCATCACAATCATCCCCTGGTTCACCATCTATAATAAGAACACCTAATAAACGACCATTTGAAAATCCTGAAGTAAAGAAGTAAATATTCAATAAACCCTGTTTATCCTGTTTTGAGCAATTTTTAATTTTACATTCTCCTTTTTTAATGTTAAGATACTGTCAAGATTCTACTATTGTTTGTGCATTCGGAATGAAACCCAAAGATCTTGAAGCAGAAATTGGTAAAGAATTAGTTCAGGAGGTACTTTCAACACATAAAGTTAATCCTCTTCTATGGACATCAAAATTTGAAGAATACATTGATAATATATTGAAGGTGAGCATCTTTTTTCCATAATGTACTTTATATATAATGTGATAATATTAATTATCCCTCTCCCCCCTCTACACACACATATATAAAGAAAAGTGGGGATGAATTCGAGAAGGCACTACAAAAGAATGTGGATACTGGAGATGAGCTTTTTCATCTGTATTGTAAGAAAATTCTTATTGATTTGTAAGTTTTCCTTTTATGTGTTTGTCAATTACAATGAAAGGTGATACTGATATTAATAAAAAGTGCTTTTTCTTTCTTCTTTTTCATATACCAAAGTTATCACCTTGTTGATATTAACCAGTCCATGAGTAGAAAGATTAGTGAACGAAAATATATCACATACAATATTGCATCCCTTTTTAAATTTTATGAGACTACATTTGGTACAATAAGTTTTGATTGGATAGAATCTCACTCAAATGCTGCAAAAATAACAAAATCAGCAGATAACTCTGGAATTGTTTTGATTCCAAAGGAACTAGATTATCAGATGACCAAGAAGTGTGGCAAATGGAAGTGGCAGGACCACCCTGGCATCCTACCACCACACACACTATAAATGATACAAAAAAAACATTTCGATCAGATATCCTTAATTTAGTGTCCATATTGCAGAATAATTTGGATTGTGATATTGATTTAGCAATAAAAATCAAAGTTTTTTGCACACAAGCAATCGGTAAGTGATATTGTTTGTGATACAATAAGTTTAGAAACTCACAATTTTATTATTATTGTCTTTTTCTAAGGTACTCGCCTCACACTTTATGCATTGAACATACTCCCAGATGGTCGATTTCTTGCCACAGAGCTGATCTCTGCTGTTGTCCCCTTCTCCTGGAGTGGCCGTAGCAAATACAAAGCAATTTTACAAATGATGTCAATTTTCCATGTGTGTGTTCAAACAATCTTGTATAATTTTTTTTATACCCATTCAATATTAATTTATGCAAAATTCTTGATATATTTATTTATAGGATGAGCTTACCAAGCAGGAAGAATTAATGGAGAAGATCAGCTTATGTTCATCATCAACAAATGAAATAACAGTTCGTCAAGTATTGAAATTGCCAGCAGAGATGTTTAAAAGGGTTTAATACAAATTAATAAATAATTAAATCAAGTTTTAAAAACATTTGAATTATATTTTTATTACAGAGCATTCATTCATTTTCCAAAATGATTTTATATGGTTGAAAAAATAATCTTTACAAAAGTCATTTATATATAAAAAAACTAAATAATAATAAATAGAAGGGATATTCCTCAGCTCGAACTCAAAAACTCAAGTTTTAACTCAAGCTAGCTTGAGTTGTTCAGAGCTTTACAATTAACAAATGTTTGTTGTTACCAATTATGTTATCCCCATAAGAATTTACTTTGTTTAAAATGATCTTATGAAGATACTTCAATTATTGTAAAATACACTTTATTCTTTATTAATTTGGGATATGTCCTTTTTATGAACAATTTTACATGAAACGTGGATTGATAACAGTATAAATAATAATATAAATAATAAAGCTTATCTATCTATCTGGAAGATTGTAGGACATAATTAATAAATAAAATGTAAAGGTGATGATGTGAAATAAATCCAAAAATAATGATTACAATTGAGACACTATTTTGATCCCTGAAATCCTTGGTAACACCAATGTTCACTTTGTCTGGTTTTGTTGCAGTATGCCCCATATTACAATTAATATCATTAAATAAATAAACATGGTTATTAGGCTTCACTTTAGCACAAAAATTTTTTTTTAATATTACTTACAATAATAATAATTTGTTGACTCTTCTTGATTTCAGTGTTGGAAATTGGTCATTTGGGTGGTTTTGGCGATACATCAAAGTCATTGAAATTAAAAAACTTTTAGCCGCTTGTCCTTTTTTGGGGGGAGGTAAAGCAGCCAGGGAATTGTTTGGCCGCGGCCAAATACCAACCATGCTTGATTTGATTCATTTGAACTATTTGAATACTAGTCTTGTTAAATTTTGTCATTATTTTTTTTTTAATGATGCATCAATTAAAAAATCCAAATCAACCAGCAGCTTTGTTCAAATATGATTTCCTTTGCTATCTTTCGGTCAATGCAAATAATTGTGATGTCACTGATACTATTATTCTTATAATAATTTAAGTATTTAAATTTCAATTTCCTTTGATGGTTTGTCAAGCGCATTGTAAAAGAAGCTAATACGTTGAAACTGAATTTAATTGCTAAAAAAAAGTTGTTTTGATACGCGTAGTGTTCGGTGTTACACACCTGATTTTGATATTTACTGTGCAGATCATCTATAATCAATTAATTGCTTATTGGACAACTTCAAATTAAATGGGCATGCTGCAACAAAACCAGACAAAGTGAACATTGGTATTACCAAGAATTTCAGGAATCAAAATTTAGTTATTATCATCACAATTAGTTTATAATGCCCCATTTGTTAAGTGATATATAGAACTGTCCCTATATAAAAATAATAAAATTATTAATATGAAATTAATTTACATTAGGTCTACCATGGAACCCAAGAATTATAGCACCATTAGAAGTATTTTGAAGAAAGAACAAGGAGAAAAAATTGCCCCTTATATTTTCAAAATAAATGATAATCAGGCATTGGAAACTTATCTAAGAAAAGAAAGGATTACCTATGAAATTTACCAAGAAGAAAGAAAAATAATAAGCATTAAGAAAAGAACATTAACACAGAACCTAGAAAATTAGGAGAAAATAATTTACATAACCATGTTCTTCAAATGGTATTAGCACTAAATTTGATTTTCTCATTGTAAAGACTTTCAGATATCAGTGGCAGTAGAACACTCATTAGTTATAATTTTACATATGGATTGACTTTTCATCTCCTTGATTTAAAAGGCAAATTTGGTTTTTTTAACTTCACTTACCTCTTTTCGAGTTTTTGTATAGTTGAGGAATGAACATTTGATCCTATTTTACAATGTCTCATAAAAACTATATCCTTCTTCAATTAGCATAATAGCCTTGATCCTTTGTTTCATTGTAAATTGTTTCTTTGAGAGGAGAATTGACACTCTTTTGTTAATTGCAAAAAAAAGATTTCTTGGAAAATTTATTTTTTTTGTTTAATTGTAAATTATTGAAAAAAAAGGAATCAAAAAAAATTTTTTGTTATTATTATATCCTTGAAAAAACACATTAATAATAATTCAAAGAAATTTGATTTGTAAAGTATTTGCACTAATACTTAAAAAATTCCTAATTAGTTTAAGAGAAAAAATTTTGTTTTTCAAATTGGTTAGAAACCTGCAAAATTGCATAATCAATATTAATAAGTCACGTTATTTGTATTAATCATTCCTTTTAAGGAAAGATTAACTCAGGATTTCCTCATATAGGTATAAATCACATGGGGAACGGTTAGAACCGCACAGAACCGGTTCCCTAGTGGAACCGCCCCATCCCTAACTGCATGTATATATCAATCAGAGCAAATGATCTACATTTAATAGTAAATTGTGGGGTTAATAAAACATATAATTTCATAAATCTCAATTTCCTCACAATTAACTTACAATGTCTTCACAAAAACATAATCCTCAACTTATTGCTGTTGGTAACTTGTTCCAACACTTTATTGTGACCTATTTGCTGTAAACTAGGTGGACTTTCAATAATTAAAAAATGCCTGAAGGAGAAAAACAAACATGTGTTCCTATATGAATGTTCAATTAGAACTCAATGAGACAATTTTATTATTTGTGCTGTTAATGAAAATAATAATACTTCTTTTTTGAATTTCACACAAATAGCCTGGCCCACAATGAATTTGAAATTATAAAAAAAAATTTTTTGAAATTTTATTATGTTTTAATCTATCAAATCTCACTTTCCTCTATAACAAAGCATTCTGAAATTTTATTTGATTACAAAAATTTTTTGTCTTTTTAAAAACCAGGTTTTATTTTATTCTTTCACATGATTTTTTTTTAAGTTACATATTGTGTATGTACTAACTTTTCATGATGATCCTTACACATTTAGATGTTTTTATATGATGATCACCCCAAAATTTATTTAATAAAATGCTCTGATTCATATACGGATCAGCAATTAAATCATGCACAAACATAACAGCCTGATAGTTTGATTGACATAGTGGTGCAGCCTTGGTTTCCATGCAATTTTTTTTTATTATATAATTAATTATGTATCTTTAATAAAACAAACATGACTTAGCTATTTAATCATTTCCTTGTATGTGAATGCCTCCATCCGTCAAATATTCATGATGGTCATGATTATTATTCAATACATTTGATATCATCATTGACATAACAAACAATTGCATCACCCAGGTAGTAACAATACCAAGGCCATGCATTAACAAAACTTTTAATAATGCATGTCTACCCAGATCCCTGGGGTTCACAAAATAAATTTTCTTCATGATTATCAATTATGGTTTCTTATGAATAATAAATCTGATGTTGATCGCAGGTGTCAGATTTAATTAAAATTTTCCTAGAACAAACAAGCAAGCGCCGTGCAAAGCATCAATTCAGCACCATGGATTTTATTCCACAGGTGAAAGTGACTTGAACAAGTTGGAAGGCTTTGGACAAAACTTTTCTTATCTTCCTCTCAGATCAGACTTGGCTGCTTCTATACAGGCATTTATCATTGATGAATATCAGCATTTGTGTGATGCTTGCATTGTGTTATACCCCTCTAGAATAAAGTTGAAGTTGGCACCTGCAACTGGTTCAAAAATTCTCCAACTTGGAAGGTTGCAACCTGGGTTGCTATCTTGGATTTAGACACACCAACTCACCAATAACCTACCTCATTCAAATAACAAATTCAATTGGTCAAATAAAAATTAAAGAGATACAGAAAATTTGGGAAAATGATTAATTTATAACATACCAAACAAAATCTGAACCATTTTATTTTACAGCTTTCTCCTTGATGTTAGTGATCATGGTGACTATCACAATAGGAGTGGGCAGGGTCGAGCTGCCATCTTTATACTTGCTCTCATTGAGCTACACTCCTTTATTAACCTAGGGTTGGTTATATGAACAGGAGCCCCCATTTAAAAAGTAACAAATTCAATTGGACAAATAACAAAAAAAAAAAATTAAAGAGATGCAGAAAATTTGGGAAAATGATTAATTTATATAACATACCAAACAAAATCTGAACCATTTTATAACTTTTTTCTTGTTGGCCACATTGCTAGCAAAGATGTATATAATCATGCAATAATTTTAATCTATACAACAGAGTACTGATTGGGAAAAAACCCCATTCAATCCCCTACCCAAAATTATTAAATTGGTTAGAATCAGAGAAACAGAGAATTTAGGAAAGTGATTATACAAAACAAACACTATTTTACAACTTTCCTCTTGACATCAGAGCCCGATGCAATTTCAGGGCCACCAACCCTGCTCTGAATCGCAACCTCCTGTGCTTGAAACAAGTTGCAGATTCTCTAAATATTCCTCCAGAGTTGCAACAGCTTGGTCACAGAGCCATCCTTGCCCCAGAGGTGGGATCGTTGCAGGCAACTTTTCAACCAGCATGCCAGCAGCCATCTCTGGTCTGGGGCTGTAAGGGAAGATTAGTGAAAGTGTCATTGACAATTGATGCAGTCTCGATAAACTTCCAGGGCCATGCGCCTCCCCCCTGGTATCGAAGGCATCATCATATCCATAGGGCGGAGCAGGTCAGATTAGCCTTATGTACACGAGGAACATGTGTGAATGACTGTAAAGTGTTCAAGGTAGCGTGCGTGCTTCAACATCTGTAAATTTCCGATAATCAAACATCGCATATCAAATTGTTTCTTTTAAACGGTGTATTGCCTTGACATCTTGTAATTATATATTAATAATAGTATTATTATTATTACGATTACGCAAAGTAAAATATTATCAATGAAAATCTTGTAATTACCCCAGCAATGATCTGCTCCGCGTTTTGATTCCAATTAAAATATTTATAATAACCAAAAAATATCAATACAAATAAAAAAAAGTACCTCTGGTTAGTTATTAACACGTATTCTTTAGGAGACCCAAACCAAACCAAACCACTACACTCACGTTTTGTCACCTTGGGCTCTGTCAAAAAATAAATTGTTTTTCCAAAAAAAAAAAAATTCAATCAATTCGCATCTGTCCTACCAAAAAAAAAAAACCAATAGGATAAAAATTAATGTGTACGCGTCGATTAAACAACAAACTTCTTTTTAAAAATATTTTTTAAAAAAAAATGTCTTTCACGACAAGAAAAAGAAACAGAGAAAATAATACTGGTGCTCTTAATGAGTAAGTGTTTTGAGGATGGTGGTGGTGGTTATTGCCCGCCACTTGTCGTTACTCTAGTTAAATAATAATACTTGTCATTATTCATGTTTTTTTTCTTCTTACAATATGACAGTCAAGTTAAAAAGGGTAAAGTAAAGATTGTTGATTGGTCAGATGAAGATGATTGGCAACCAGATTCAATCACAACATATTTAAATAAAACATCATCTAATCAACAACAACAACAAGAACAGCAACAACAAGATCAACCACAGCAACAAAAAATTGAGGAACCTCGGCCAGCCATATGGACCAGCTTGGTCCATAATGGGGTTTGTTTTCCTCAGGAGTATGTCCCTCACAATGTAAACATGAAATATAATGGTATGGCGTTATATAATCTAATTTTCTTTTTTAATGCATGTGTATTTGAAAATATTATTATTGTTTTTGTTATAATTTTTTAATTATATTTCTAAACTTTTACAATAATCATTATTGATTTTTTTTTTCAAAGGAGATGAAATTGAACTCACTCCAGAAGCTGAGGAAGTGGCAACACTCTATGCTGAATTGTTAAATGACAATTATGTAATGAATGATACTTTCAATGAAAACTTTTTTAAAGATTGGCAAACTGTATTGAAAAAATCTGAAGAAAATCCACAAGTTGAGGATTTTGAAAAATGTGATTTTACTTCTATATGCAATTATTTACAAAAAAAAGAGAAACAAACAAAAAATTTTTCAAAAGAGGAAAAACAAAGGTTGAAAGATGAAAAGACCAGGGTTGATGATTTATATGGTTATTGTTACTTAGATGGACGTAAAGAAAAAGTTGATAATTTTAAAATTAAGCCACCTGGTTTGTTTAAAGGTCGTGGTGTTCATCCTAAAACTGGTTCATTGAAGTATAGAGTCACTCCTGAGCAAATAAAAATTAATCTCAGTGAAGATGCATCCATCCCTTCTCCACCTGCTGGCCACTCCTGGGGTGGTATTCTACATGATAACACAGTTACCTGGCTTGCCACCTGGAAGGAGAATAACAAAACAAAATATATGTCATTAGCAGCCAATAGCTCAATTAAAGGTCAAATTGACTTGGAAAAATTTGATAAAGCTAGGAAGCTTGATAAACACTTAGAAAAAATTCGCCATGATTACACAAAGGATTTAGAAGATAAACTTGAATCAGTTCGTCAACGTGGTACAGCTATGTATCTTATTGACACACTTTCACTAAGAGCAGGAAATGAAAAAACTGTTGAAGAAGCAGATACTGTAGGTTGTTGTTCTCTCAGGTGTGAGCATATTACTTTGGTAGAACCAAGGACAGTCAAGTTTGATTTTTTGGGTAAAGATTCAATAAGATACAAAAATTCAGTGGAAGTAACAGAACAAGTTTTTGAAAATTTTAAAATATTTATGAAGGATAAGGAAACCAGTGAAGAGTTATTTGACAGTTTAAAGGTACAAAAATACAAGATTTAAATTTAATCAATTGCATATATGTGAGTGTGTTTGTGTTTGTTCTATTAATAACTTCAAATTTTCTTTTAGACTCAAGATTTGAATGAATATTTATCTGATTACATGGATGGACTAACTGCCAAAGTGTTTCGTACATACAATGCATCTCATACCTTCCAAATTGAGCTAAAGAAAGAGATGGCAAATGCTACTAATGAAACAGAGAAAATGGTAGCATATAATAAAGCAAACAGACAGATTGCTATTTTATGTAACCATAAACATTCCATCAGCAAGACTCATATAAAAACCACCAAATTGTCAGAACAAGATGAAGAAGACAATACAATAATTGCACTGGGTACATCAAAAATGAATTACATAGACCCACGCATCACGGTAGCCTGGAGCAAAAAATACCAAGTCCCAATTGAAAAGGTTTTTAACAAAAGCCTCCAGGAGAAATTCCAATGGGCATCAGATGTTGATGCAGATTGGGTGAGTATTTTTTTTTTAATTAATTTTATTAAATAATAACATACTTAAATTTATTTTTATTATTTTATAGGAATTTTAGGAATTTTATACATTACAAAAAAATTTTTTTTTTTTTAAATAAACTTATATTTTAGTATTATGTGTGAATAATTTTATATATGCCAGATATTTACTAAGAATGAATCAGTGAGTGCTTTGAGAATAGAGGCCTGCACGGGTCATCATAATTTAATGATTACTCAACCCGAACCTGACTTGATAATCGTGTAGTTTGCCATTTTTTTCTGCCGTTTTTTTTTGTCGATCAATATTTATCACATGAAATTTCTCACCGAAAATATATTATTAACAGTATTATTAATGGAAAAAATTTTTTATTTTTGGTGACCTGCCGTTTTTTTATTAACATTAATTGAAAAAATATATTTTTGGTGACCTGCCGTTTTTTATTAATTTGAAAAAATATATTTTTGGAGACCTGCCGTTTTTTATTAAAAAATATATTTTTGGTGACTTGCCGTTTTTTTTATGAATTGAAAAAATATATTTCTGGAGACCTGCCGTTTTTTTATTAATATTAATTGAAAAAATATATTTTTGGAGACCTGCCGTTTTTTTATTAATAGTAATTGAAAAAATATATTTTTGGTGACCTGCCGTTTTTTTTTTATTAATTAGAAAAATATATTTTTGGTGACCTGCCGTTTTTTTTAATTGAAAAAATATATTTTTGGTGACCTGCCGTTTTTTTATTAATTAGAAAAATATATTTTTGGTGACCGCCGTTTTTTTATTAATTGAAAAAATATATTTTTGGTGACCTGCCGTTTTTTTATTAATTGAAAAAATATATTTTTGGTGACCTGCCGTTTTTTTTATTAATTAGAAAAATATATTTTTGGTGACCTGTCATTATTAATATATAAAGAAACTAATTCGAAAAAAAAATCGTATTTTTTTATTATAAGTTTTTTTATCAAGTTTTTTTATCAAGTTTTTTTATCAGGTTTTATTTATCATAAGTTTTATTTATCATAAATTTTTTGAAATTTTTAGGTAAGTGATATATACAGAAATTTAATTAAATATTAGAGTAAGATATTTAAATCATTAATAGACAGTCATCATATGAACTTTATTATTTAAATTGAATTTAAGACTTTTTCAATAAGCAAATAACGTTTTTACCATTTAAAAAAATGGTTTTTTCTTTAAAAGATATAAATGCAAGATAATTTCCTCTGAATCAAGACAAAATGATAAAAAACTTACAATAAAAAAAACAAGAGAATTAATTATATATCAATATTAATAAAAAATGGCAGGTCACCAAAAATATATTTTTTGTTAGCATTGATGTTGTGTTAATTAGTGAATAATATATTTTTGGCAACAAATTTTGGATTTGATTGACAAAAAAAAGCAGCAGAAAAAAACAGCAAACTACACGATTATCCTGACTTGTACATAAAAATTATAAAAATCTCAACCCAAACCCAACTTATAAAAATTATAAAAATCTCAACCCAAAACCAACTTGTACACAAAAAATTTCAATTAACAACATTGTAACACAATTGTATGTCTTTAACAAACAAACATGACTTGGCTATTTAATCATTTCCTTCATTTCCTTGTATGTGAATGCCTCTATCCATCAAATATTCATGATGTTCATGATGATTATTTGATACATTTGATATCATCATTGACATAACAAACAATTGCATCACCCAGGTAGTAATGATACCAAGGCCATTCATGAATGAAACTTTTAATAATGCGTGTCTACCCAGATCTCTGGGGTTCACAATAATAAATTACAATTATGGTTGCTCATGAATAATAAATCTGATGTTGATTGCAGGTGTCAGATTTAATTAAAATTTCCTGTTGCAAACATGTGGTTATGTGCTTTCACACGCCTCATAACTGTAGATTTTTTTCCACAGGTGAGGTCCCCCACATGTTGGAAGGCTTTGGACAAAACTTTACTTATCTTCCCCTCAGACCAGGCTTGGCTGTCACCATATGAGCATTGATTGCTGATGAGAGTTGACATTCATGTGATGTGTGATGTTTGCTTTGTGTTATACCTCTCACTCACTAGAATAAAGTTGGTGTTAAGACTGGTTTGAAAATTCAGCAACTTGGAGGTTACAACCTGGGTTGTTGTTTTGGATTTTCCCTGAATTCAGAGTTTTAAGTCTTGGGTTGCTGTAATTTTTTATGAAAAGAAAAGTATTAATATTTAACAATTAATTATTTAAATGTTTATTTTGTTGAAAAAAATATACATTGATAGTGTACATTTTCTGTGCTTAACATCCATGTGACCCTAAGTCTGGACAAAAGATCCCTTTCTATGAGTTTGGCTGGTATATCTCAAAGGCATCTCCTGTCTTATCAGTGGCATGCCTACTCACCAACAACCCTACCCCCATTTACTAAAATAGCAAATTCGGTTGGTCAGACAAAAATTAAAGAAAAACAGAGCATTTAGGAAAATGATTATACAAAACAAAACACTATTTTACGACTTTCCTCTTAACATCAGAGTCCAGATGCAATTTCAGGGCCACCAACCCTGCCCTGAATTGCAACCTCCTGTGCTTGGAATGAATTGCAGATTCTCTTGATATTCCTCCAGAGTTGTAACAACTTGGACATAGTGCCATCCTTGTCATAGAGGTGGGATAGTTACAGGCAACTTTTTTGTCTAGCATGCCAGCAACCATCTCTGATCTGGGAAGATTAGTGAAAGTGTCATTGACGATTGATGCAATCTTGGTAAACTCCAAAGCCACGCAATACCCCAGAAAATTTAATTGCATCATTGTATCATTGATCAATCAGGTCAGATTAGCCTTATGTACATGAGAAATGAGTGAATGACTGTATGTGTTCAAGGTAGCGTGCGTGTGTGCTTCAACACTTGTAAATTTCTGATAATCAAACATTGCATATCAAAATGTCTCTTTTTAAATGGTGTGCTGCCTTGATATCTTCTTGTGATTATATAGTAATATTAATATTGATTCAAAAAGTAAAATATTATCAATGAAAATCTTGTAATTACCCAGCAAGATCTGCTCCGTGTTTTGATTTCCAATTAAAATATTTATAAACCAAAATAAAAATATCAATACAAGTAAAAAATAGTACCTCTGGTTAGTTATTAACATGTATTCTTTAGGAGACCCAAACCAAACCAAACCAAACAACAACACTCACGTTTTGTCATCTTTGGACTCTGTCAAAAAATAAATTGTTTTTCCAAAAAAAAAAATCAATCAATTCACGTCTGTCCTACCAAAAAAAAACCAATAGGATAAATAATTAGTGTGTACATGTCAGCATAGTGGTAGTTTGTTGTTACAAGAAACGTTATGCAGAACTTATTGCTTCTGAAACTTTGCCATTATATAGTTGTTACCTCTCTATATTGGAGATCAAGTTCAGATCCAATTCAAATCCAGTTTATCACTTACTTTTTATTGCCAGAATGTTTGTCGTGTATTGTAAAGCTACATTGCACAATATAAAAAATTAGTGTAACATTTCAAATTTCCACTATGCTGTATGCATCGATCAAACAACTAACTTCTTTTTAATTCTTTTAAAAATTTAAAAAATGTCCAACAGATTAAAAAATACGTGAAAAAGAAGCAGAGAAGACGAAGCAGAAGAAATTTATGGGTAAGTGTTTTAAGGATGGTGGTGGTGGTTATTGCCCGCCACTTGTCATTACTCTAGTTCATATAGAATAAGATTCATGTAAATTTTTAATAAACTTTCTGTATTTTCCTGTAACTTTTCTGTAAACTTTTTTTCATATAATAAAAGATCAAAAGACACTGTTTCACAGTCTTATAATGGAAAATATGATATTGACATTAGCGAGGAATCACAAGATTATGAAGAAAATGAAAACAATGGAGAGTTATAAAAATCCTTAATTGATATATTGATAATTATATTGATTGACTAATTTCTTAATTTCTCAAGTAGTCTGACAATCAAGAAGATGTTGAATATGACATCAAAATCAGAAAACTTTTAGACAAGTCAACCTATTTAGAAGAATTCAGTACAATCTTACCTAATTTTAATACTTACCAATGTGAAGTAAAAAACATCCTTTCTGAAAATGCAATAATAGACTTAAGTCCCTCATCTGAATTTGTCCTTATGTACCTTGAGGAAACAAAATATGATTCGTTGATAAAAAAAGTTTTTGACCCAATTGACAAGCTCTTTCCTGAAGAAGCTGATAAATTTTTTAATTGATTTTTTTTCGGAGGTAAATCATACAAATATTGCACCACTTATTAATGATCATGCAATTTGATAATAAAAATTGAATTTTTTGCCTTATTTATTTATAAAAATTAAGCGAACAACAATGGGAAGACAAGGTCGAGAGCTTGATGGAAGCTACTCCAAAACAAAATAAATTTATTATAAAATTAAAAAGATTGATAATAGAAACATTGCCAATTTTGTAAGTATATAAGGAGCATTTTTTTTTTTTTTGTAGATATTAATATGTGATAACGGTTCAAAATTCTAGTCTTGATTCCTACAAATTTATGTCTGAAAATCCTCTTAAAAACAAAGAAATGAATGAGGAAGAATATATGAATATGTATGTTCATCCAGTTTTAAAAAGAGCCTTGAGCCATTTTTCCGATATTAGATATGTGCTGTAAGTATAGATTTTTGTTGATCCTACCTTATTAATATGTAACAGTTTATTTAACTTTCATCATACTTTTGTAGAGGAAATAAAGCTATTAAAGCTTCAGTATATAGAAAAAATATCATGAATCAAAAAGGAAATGCTGATCGGGCAGATGGAATGGCATATACGTTGAATCAGCAAAAATTCCTATGAAATTTCTGCAACAGAAGGAAGCTGTCCATATGTTGTTGAAAAAAACAAAGAAACAAGTGATTTCATCCAAAATGCCTGTGCTGCCAAAGATATTATTAATTTTGCGGTAATTCAAGAAGTGTTGCACAAAAGACCACTTCCATCATATTTTAGATCCTTTATGGTTCAAGTTTATGAATTTAACTTAAAATTTATTTTATGGATTATATCGGTATGTGTGCATGTCAAAACTTAATATAATAAAAATTATTAATTAATCATTTAATTAATTATTTATTTATTTTTTTATTTTTATTTTTAATACAAAGGCCAGTATTGTATTTTTGAGATAGAATCTTGTGAAATTCCAATAGATTGGAAAGAAATTCCAAATTTTGTCTCTTTCTATTAAGGTTTCTGACCGAAACTGCTTCTATTAGTAGCCAAATACTTTGGGCAAAAATTATTTTTTTATAAGCCCAAACTACTTTTTGTTACTAGCCGAAATTGGGTGAAATTATTTTAAAGTTGTTTAAGTTAAAACAAGTTGATTCATATAGTTTTTTAATGTTCATGCTTATAAAAAATGTTGAGAAGCCCAAATTGCCCAAACTAGTTGGGCTTTGAGAAAACAGTTTGGAACAGAAACCTTACTTTCTATAGAGCAATTGTCACATGGGCAGTAAGTCACACTGTTGTTTTGTTGTTGTTGTTTTTTTTTAAAGGAATTCTTTTTTATTAATTTACATTTCATCTTTCAGTTATTGATTAAAGAGGCTGACAAAAAATTCCAAGAATCAAGGAATAAAAAGAGTTCTCATCTAAGCAATAGCCACAATATTAGAAAGCTATTAAAACTTTCACATAATAAAGATCGTGGTAGTGCAAAACAGGATATGACAGTAAATAAGCTTATCTAGATGAGTTAAAAGGTATAAGGAGTTACATAACTTATTACAAAATAATTTTAATAATCAAAAGCAATATAGTGAATAATTATAATTAATTATTTAATAAATCATTTATTATTTAATATAGTTGTTTATTATTTGTTTATATATTTTTCATGTATATATTGAAGTTAGCTTTTGATATAACTAATATAACTAGCAATTGTAAAAATTTGTGTTTGCCATAGATAGTAATGAATATATTGCTAATAAATGATGCTAACAGCATAAATATTATTATAATAATATAATGCAATTATATGTAACCATGTACCATGAATGTTTTTTAAAAAAGAAAACTGATCACCATAAATAGTCAAATCGATTAAGCATGCAAATAAAATGTGTATATATGATGTATTAGCTTTAAAGATATATGAATTGAACAAGGTTTCTCCATAATTCTTCCTTTTCTCTCTCTCATTGATTAACTTATTTTCTTTTCCTGTTTGTCAGAGAAATACAAAAGTCATGACAACCAATTCCTTCCTCCATTTTCTGGATAATTTCTTGTAATGTTTCACCAAATTCTGTTCAAATTGAAGGTTTTAATGATAAGAAATTTTCATTTGAAATAGTTTGTTTTGGTTCAATAGTAGTGTATCCAAAAAACATTTCATTGTGTAATTTTGCAACCACTTTACTTCTTTCTGCAATAATATTGTCCTAGTTTGGTTGCAAAACTTTTTTAGTTATTCTACTTGCTCAGGAGTTGCTCTATTATGTTTTTTTGATCAACATTCATTTTCATAACTTTCTTTGTATTTTGGAACCATATGGGCCATGAAATGAGGGAGGTCTTGGCCAGCAAGTTTTCCAGTGGTATAGTAAATTGGAAACCCACAGGATGATAAACTTTGTTTATTTTTTTAATGGTATCTCTAAGAACTGGCAATATTTCATTTCATTACTGGATAGACATGTTACACATATCTCTAATATGTTCTTTGCTTGACATCACACAATGAGCTTTACTGCTTGGGTGGATATTCATAAAAGTAAAAAACCCAAACATTTTCATGAATCAATCTTGTCTTGTGTTACATATATATATATGTAAGATACAAATATTGTTATGTGTTTTAGGGTGTCCCTCTTCCCCAAGTAAAACACTCTCACTTATTATCCAATGATTTGAAAAGAGTAATTAATATGTGTAAAATCTTAAAACGCCTCCTTATAATAACTATATATGGGGCATGCTGCAACAAAACCAGACAAAGTGAACATTGGTATTACCAAATATTTCAGGGTCAAAATTTAGTAACGTGATTATTAAAATCTTCCTCTTAATATTAGGTGATATATAGAATTACCTCTATATAAAAATAGTTAATATGAAGTTAATTTACATCAGATCTACTA
>CAUDNR010000660.1:4683-27114 GCA_958430865.1 Entrophospora sp. SA101
TATCTTATCTTAGAATTTTAAATCGCTCAAAAAAACCCAAAATTGGGTTATTTGTCATAGAGGCTTCTTCTTTTAATTGGAAACAGCATTGGATTTTGAGAATAAAGAGTGGCGAGGGATGTATATTTCATATGTAATCATTAGTTGTTTCTGCATAAGAATAAACTTTAGGTTTCTATCTTATCTTAGAATTTTAAATCGCTCAAAAAAACCCAAAATTGGGTTATTTGTCATAGAGGCTTCTTCTTTTAATTGGAAACGGCATTGGATTTTGAGAATAAAGAGTGGCGAGGGATATATATTTCATATGTAATCATTAGTTATTTTTACATAAAAATATGTACATTAATTAATTACATCAAATTCTTAAAAGGATTTCAAAAAATAATGGTAGTAAGTTGCCTTAAAGAATTTGTTTCTAGATGTATATAATTTATATTATGATAATAAATAATAAACAAACACAGTAATAGTTAGCTTTATGTTTCAATTCAAAGATTGAAAACTGTTTTAGGCAAGTTAAAATAGTCCAACTCATTGTATATTCACATAATAATAAATCTTAATTTTATTAATTTTAAATCTTAAATATTAAATATTAAATATCTAATTTACAAATAAATTAAAACTACACATGACACCTAGCACCGCCCCTCGGCTCACTAGCGAAGTCATTGCAGCAAGTTACAAAAAAAACGTCTAATCTACCTACTACACATGCCACCTAGCACCGCCCACTGGCTCACTAGCGAAGCCATGTTAGCAAGCAAAAAAAACATGAATAAATACAAATATAATAATAAAAATAATAAAAATAAATGGTGTGTGTGTGTGACCTTGATATGATGATGATGTTGTTGTTGCTATGGTTATGACTGGTGCAAGATAATGATGATGATGTTTTAGTTGTTGATGAAAGACATTATACGTTAAAAGATTTTTTTCAAAAGAAAAAAAAATATTATTTACCTTTAACAAAAAATTTTGTTTCGCCAATTGCTCATCATTACTATTATTATTATTATTATTATTATTGCTGTTGTTGTTGTTGTTATTATTATTGTTGTTATTATTAATTAGTAGTAGTAGGAGTATGTGTTATTACTACTATTATTGTTGTCGTTGTTAGTGAAATAAAGACATTTTAAATGAATTTTTTAAGCGTGTGAGAGAAAAAACAATTTTATTTACCAAATTTGATTATTCAATGCAAAAATAAGAAAAAATGTTCCACAAATGCTTATTATTAAGCCCAACTAGGAAATTAATTGAGTGAATCATTGGTTAATGATTTTAATTATACAATAAAATGCATTTCTTGAAAATACATGATTATTTAGCAATTTTATAAAATAAATTTTAACTTTATTATTAAAAATAAATAAAAATGTTCATATGTGTGGGAGGTGTAAATGGGCATCAGAGGGCATAAATCCCATTCTGAATTTACTATTAGCAACAGATGATGCTACTTTTTTGAATGGACAATTGTTTGAGAGGTGGTCAGTTCTCAAGCAAATAAAGCACTTACCTTCTAAATGTTCTGGCCTTAAGTTGGGACATTTGTTTGCTCGATGCCCTTTATAATTGCATGCAAAACAAACTGTCCCATACCAAGGATTATTGGTATTGGTCAAATACACGCCTTCTGCAGACTTCAGTGTTTGTGGTGTTGGTGTTGTGGTAGTTATGGCTCGGGAAGTATAGTAAATAGGAGGATCAGCAGTAGAAGTAGATGATGATGATGATGATGATGATATTATTGGTGGAGGTTGGAGACCTTGATGTGATGATGATGATGACATTGGTGCAGGTGGAGGAGCTTGATATGGTGATGATGACATTGTTGGTGGAGGTGGGGGAACTTGAGATGATGATGATGTTGTTGGTCGAAGGGGATAAGGGCGGAATCTTCTTGATGATGATGATGATGATGATGATGATGATGATGATGCAAGTTTTTCAACTATACCAGCCATAGCTTCTGCTACTTTGAATACAGCTTGTGTTGTGTCAGGTGTGACTTCTACCTTGTCAGCCAGGGTTTGTATTGTGTTGGCCAAGGATTGAAACACATTCATTACATTACGAAATTCAATATTATTATTATTATCATCATCATTATCATTATCATTATTATTATTATTGTTATTATTATTATTATTATTATTATTATTATTATTATTATTATTATTATTATTATTATTATTATTATTATCATTATTATCATTATTATTATTATCATCATTATTGTTACTGGTGCTGGTAGTATTGGTATTGGTGTTAGTGTTGGTATTTGTATCTGAAGTTGATGACATTTTTAAAAATTGTTTTTTTTTTTAATTGTGAAATTGTTTTTTTTTTTAATTGTGAAATAATTTGATCTTTTAAATTATGAAGAAAAAAAATTAATTATATTTATTTCCATTCAATCATCTTTTTTAGAAATTTTTTTCTTTTTTTGGATTTATAAAAAGATTTTTGTTCAACACTTACATAATCTATTAATATAGTAATAGAGACCAATCCTACACAACTTTTAATACATCGAAAAACCATAAAGACTTTTTTCCTGCTGTTATTATTGATAATTGGACCAGAAAAAGAATACACGCACAATCAATGTAAAGAAAAAAACAGATAATATTTTTGAAATATAAAAATCAAAAATATAAATATTAGTCAAAAAAATTAAATTAATAATAATAAAACATTAAAAACATTAAAGTATTAACACTTTATTGAATGGTGGTAATTGAATGAAGGATCCAATATACTAATAATTATATTAAATTTCTATAAAATAGTTTTATTAATAATAATAAATATTGAGGTCGCAGATAATTTTACAATAAATTCGTGTAACCATTTTTAATTTTCAAATAGTGCGTCATTAATTAGAAATTTGTAAAAAATAAATTAGCAGTAATGAAGGCAGAGGAATTACTTCCTGAATAATATTTTAATATTTTTTTTGATTTTAAATTATATTAATTATGACATAGATATGATTGATTACTATAATATAATTGTACTTGCTATTAATTGATAATTAATTGTGAATTAATTAGAATTATATTTTAAGTTTTAATGTAATCAAATGAAAGATCATTATATAAAGTTTTTTTAATATATTATTTTTATCCAATAAATCCTTGCATCATTAACATTTTTGGAATAACAAGCCACTGGTGTATTTTAGATTTGGATGAAGTTTCCATATTAATATTAATATTGTAATAGGCCATTACATTTTTAGTATTAATATAACAAGCCACTGGTTGCTATTTTTAGATTCAGATGAAAAAGTGGCTGATGTAATGAAAAATTAAAAATGTATAAATACAAGTTTTTTCAGACCTAATTATACAGAATTCAATAATTCAAATAAAATAAAATAAAGTAAAATAATTAAATAAAAATCTTAATCACCAAAATCAAAAAATGTCCAACTCCCAAACAAGTCCTTTAGATGAATCACTGTTTACATTTGATTATAACTCACTTCAACAAGAAATTGAAAGTGCTATAAATGCTAATTATATAGATTATATAGATGATGAATGCTTTGATGGAGATGGTGCTTTTGATGGCCATGATGATGTAGAGATGAGTGATGAATCTGGATTTGATAAAGAAGTTCCTAAAGAAGATAAGGTTGAAGTAACATCATGTGTAATTATTGATAATGACAAAAATCACGAGATGATTGAGCGGTGTAATCGGTTTGATATGAACAGGAGTATTTACAATTTAATTGGTTCATTTGAAGTTGATTCAGATGTTGTAAAAGAAGTTGGAGATAAAGTTGAGAAATTGGGTGTGTGTTTGAAACATTTAAATTATGATCAAAACACACTTCACAGACCTCAGATTGGAGAATCTCGTATCAAAGCATCTCTTCCCTTTTCCCATAGTACTATCCACAAAAAAAGATGTCTTCTTTGTAACAAATATAAGTGCTTTTATTCAAGAGGAGAAGCTTGTCAGCAACACTTGTGGAATGTTTGTGGACGGAATATTCAAATACCTTGTCATGGATTGCATGACTGTCCAGCAATAACTCCACATTCAAATTTATCTAGCATCCCAGAAAATATGCAACGTGTTAGATATATTTGCACTGATTGCTTGACATCACATGGTGGACATCTTCATGCCAGACCAGGTTCTGGGAAAAGATCAGTTTCTTGTGTGCAAAGTGAGAAGCATCATGAAGATTCTACATCTTCTTTAAAACTTATTGCTAAATTTATTAATAACATTGCATTATCGACTGATAATAATGCAAAAAATAATCTATTGAACCTTTTAATCAATGTTATTAAAGATTTCAATGAAACACCTTCAGAAACAACATCATTGGATTCTGCAGTAACAACATCTTCTAACAACCAAATGATTCCAAGTTTTTTCCTTTTAAATGTAATATTTGCACTAAGAAAGTTTTCTATAAATGAAGATAGAGAAATAAATCAGCTAAATCCAGATACATTTGAAAATTATGGTAAAAACTTGGCAATTTCAGTTTGGAAATCATATACCATAGTTAAAGAAAATCAAAAATCATTGGAAAATCCAGGGTCTCTTGATGAATATCATAAGGCAATGCCAAAAAATCTCACTTCGTTTTTTAGTGGGTTGGTCACTACCTTACAACAAAAAAAATATGAAATAGTTAAAAGAAAAAGAAAACAACGTAAGCTCTTAATGCCAGAATTAAATAACTCCATTATTCAAAAAATCACCACATTTTTTGCATCAGTAGTGTTGACACTTGCTTTTCCTTTTTCAAAGATTTGGTTCACACAAATCATGTCATCACTTTGCCAAAACTCCAAGCTTCTTCCTTATCTTTATTCAATCTTGCAAACAGTCCGAGTTGTATCACATACCAAACGTCATGAATATAGAATTCATCAAAAACGGATATCAAATATTGTGCCAGCATCAAAACTTAAAACTGGGCCAAATATTTGGAATCTTGCTGTGGTTGACAATATTGACATCAGTCAACACACATTTTCTTATGGAAATATTTTTGATGTCACTCTTCACACTTCACATGCAATGTTGAGAACAGTTTTCCAAATTGAGTTTCCAGATCCTGAAACATCATGCCTCACTGATCATATTGAACAGATGTTGCCAGAACCATTATTTGTTGACAATCAATTCACTAATGAATGGGTTGAAAAATTTAATAATGTATTTTCTACATTATGTGAAGAAAATGGTAAAGATTTTGGAGTAGATAAAATTAATGACTCAATTCAAGAATATATCAAAAGTGGATGTTGTTTACCACCACCAAATCTTGTAATTTTGGATGGAGGCCCAGAACCAAACTCCAATCCTAATGTGCATGAATCTTGTGATATGTATCTAAATGATTTTGGTATGTCTGGCACTTTGGATTTAGCCTGTGATCAAGCAATTTATCAGCGATTAAATGATTATTCAAATCCTCATCAATCTTTGAATTGTCTCTTGGGACAATGGCACACAAACAAAGCTATGTGTAATACCCTAATCTCTACATTTTCTGGGTATGGTATATTCGGATTAGCTAAAGCCCTTGGTGCACAGTACTTGGATAAGTTGGAACGGGTGGTAGATTACAGATCAACATTTCGAGTTCTTGAATTAATTTGGGCATCAATTGGAATTGCAGTTAATCTATATAAAAAACAAAATGATGTTAATACTAGAGATATATTGGAAGGTGACAATGATATTCTTAAAGTGTGGATAATGTATTATGAATGGTGTGGGTTATTGAAATTACACAAAATGGGAATAAGGATGGGAAATATGAATTTACAATTAAAAAGCCTAGAAAAATTTGCTCCAATCTTTCCAATTACTGGCAAAAGTCGATATGCTGAATCTGTGTGTAGATTTTTAACTCATGTTAGCAGAAATCCAGCCCTTCAACAACGACTGCAAATTGCTGGTTCAATTAACCTTACCAAGGAGAATCATTTTCTAGGTTATGATGAAGCTCTTGAGATATTTGGTGTCAAATTTGTCAAGCAAAATCTTCCTGGACAAATAAAAAATTCTGATAATTTGAAAGAGCTTATCAAAACAGTACAGTCTGAAAGAGAGCGGATGTTAATGTTACATGATGAATTTGTTGATGAGAGTGTTGTAAGCAGAAGTGCAAGAGCTGTAAATGAACGTAGACAAGCTATGTGGATATTAGTTGATGAACTTCTAAAAGTTTTCAAAGATGCTTCACCTCAGAACTCCATTTTGTTCAAAAACACCACCCAATTGACAAAAAACGGTTATGATCTCATGTTCACATGTTATGAAAAAGGAATAAGTCGCCTTGACAAAATCATTAAACAGGATATTGATTTTACTGAAAGGCGAATTGCCAAAGGGAGAAGAAGACATGACATAAATCAACTGAAGACAAAAGATCTTGGATCATCAACTTATTATGTAGAGGAAGAAGAGATGCAGGTAGAAGTGGTGCAGGTAGTAGAGATAAATCTAGATCAAGATGGTCCTAATGAAATGGTTATAGAACCAGTATTAGAACAATCCTCTCCAATGGATATCAATGAAACTAATGTAGAAAGATCAAAAAAACACAGACCTACACCTGAAGAGGAAGCACTTCTTAACACATTAGAAAACTATAAAGATTTTTTGCCTGCTGCTATTATTGAAGATTTAGTGAACAAACTAAAAAATTATACAAGTCATTGGACAAAAAAAAGGTTACGTGATCGCTGGTATGATAAATATAAAAGAACTAAAAAAAACAACAAATCTTAATATCTTTAAAGTCAAAGTCATTATTAATCATAAAATACTTATTTTTGTTGAATGGAATTAATTGAAAGTTTAAATAATAACTATTGCATCTTTGTTTTTTTTTTGCTAATAAATTTAAATAGATATTAGTATTAATATTAGTTGGATTATAAATTTTAAAAACTAAATTAAAAATTAATCAATAACATCACTATCAGATTCTGCTAAGAAATACTAATAAATAAATGCCTTTTAATTTCTCATTAAATCCTAAATATATATATACACATCTTAACATATATTAATGGTAAATATTTGATGAATAATAATAATTAAATATAATATATTAATGAATAAAGTCAGTGATATAGTAAATAAATACCTTTTAATTTCTCATTACATTCTTGAATATACACACATCTTAACATACATATATTATATATTAATAATGATAAATATTTGATGAATAATAATAATTAAATATAATATATTAATGAATAAAATCAGAGATATTAATAAATGAATACCTTTTAATTTCTCATTACATTCCTGAATATATATATATACACACACATCTTAACATATATATATTATACATATTAATAATGATAAATATTTGATGAATAATAATAATTAAATATAATATATTAATGAATAAAGTCATATTAATAAATAAATACCTTTTAATTTCTCATTACATTCCTGAATATATATATATATATATATACATATATATACACATCTTAACATATATATATTATATATATTATAATGATAAATATTTGATGAATAATAATAATTAAATCTAATACATTAATAAATGAAATCAGAGACCTTTTTACATCCCTAAATATATACATTATATATTTAATAATAATAAATCATGATGAATAATTAAATATAATATACAATATATAATGAATAAAATCAGAAATATTAATAAATTAAATACCTTTAACATAAAAGATAATCTGCATATTATAGAAAAAAATATATTGCCATTATGACTTATAGGCAGGTTTGATTGTAGAGAAGACCTTTCGATATGAAGTGGTATTCATTAGAAAGCTTTAACGGAGTACTTTCATTTTACTCTAACAACAAAGTTCGAGTTTATTATAAAAATCACGAGATATTTTAAAAAAACTTCATGTGACACGAATTTCGAATTTATTTTCACATATTAATATAGAAAAGCAGCCTCAGGGAAATGTCACACGACTAATAACGGATAAATTTCTGGGCCAAACTTATCCGTTAAATCGAGTTTCACTGTGTAATGGTTTGAAGTTGCACGACTTTTTTTGATGTCTAGATGATCTGCACCATATTGGAGTGGATTTCTGCCAATCCATTTAAATTATGTGGCTGCTATTTTAGAAAACAAAAGCCACAAAATGAGGAAATGAAGTCATCATATTGTTTAAAATTTAAACGTTCCTTTTTTTTCTTTAGGAAAAAAACCTTGCCGAGACTTGCTGGAACTTGAAGAAAAAAAAAAGCGGGAGGAAACAACATTGTTTCACTAAATAAAATAAAAATTTTCCTCTTTTAATAAAAATTTATTTGTTAATCCCTCCTCTCTTTCAACGAAAATGAGTCACTCCAAATTCGCTTTGGTAAAAGCTTATGCTTTGGAGTAAGTAGTTCACATTCGCATTTACAAATTGAATAAATTTCATACTCACAAATTCATGCGTGATTTTTGTAGCTGGATTATGGTTATTATATTTCTAGGTGGATTTTTCGGAATAAGTAGGCTTGAACCTTATCATCGATTATTTTCATTAGAGGATAAATCAATTCAATATACATATGCTGAAAAAGAAAGGGTTCCAATGTGGTTGGCAGCCGTTAGTAAATCAAAGATAATTTTTGATTTTTTGATGATTAAATTTTTACTAAATATTATATTATATAGTTGTTGGTAATGGTGGGCCCACTAATTTTCATGACATTTACAGCTTTAGTAATTAAAAGGAGTACACATGATTGGCATCATTCTTGTCTAGGATTTGCCTTATCTATGACAATGACTCTTGTTGTTACTGAAATTATCAAAGTATGTTTTCTTGTTAATAATAAAAACAATAATAATTTATCTCATATTTCGCTTTCAAATTAATAATATTTAATGTATTTATTTGATTTATTTATAGAATACGTCAGGTAGACCTCGGCCGGATTTCATTGATAGATGTCAGCCAATAACAGGTGCAGTTGATTCGCCTGTATATGGGTTAAGTAATTCATCGATATGTACTCGGGGAGATTCGGCAATTCTGAGAGATGGTTTTAAAAGTTTAGTATCTGGACATGCATCTAGTAAGTATATGATTGATCTATGTACACATACAAATGCTTAAATGCTCAAATATTCTAATATATCATTTATTATGATAGCTGCATTTGCTGGTATGGGTTATTTTAGCTTATACCTCGCTGGAAAATTACATGTATTTGATAGAAAAGGCTACACATACAAAAGCTTTGTTGTGGTTACTCCTTTGGTCATTGCTATACTTATTTGTATTTCAAGAACTCAAGATTATCGTCATCATTGGCAAGATGTGTTTGCAGGAAGTACTCTTGGTAGCAATATTATTTAATTGGTATTACTTTGTTTTATTAAAAAAGGAAAATTTTTCATTAAAAAAATTTTTTTTTGGATTCTAGGTTTTATATTAGCAATATTTTCTTATTATCAATACTACCCCAGCATTCACTCACCAGTTTGTGATAAACCATACTCTGTCAGATTAAAGAAAAAGGTACCTGGTCGTTCTGCAGAATTTGAATTTGCAGATGGCTCTAATTTCACAGTAAAAATTACCAGGGAAGACGGCGGTCTTGTATATCAAGATAATAGGGCTCTTCTGAGTTATGATGCTGATTCTTTAGACAATATTAGCAAAGCCTCTAGTTCTTCTAATGTTTAAAAAATTTATTATTAAAAAAAAGTGAAATAGAAATACCATGTTGTTGTACAATTATGGTTACTTTGTATATTTAATTTTATATGATTATGATATTTACGACCTTTAGAAATAATTGGTGGACCAAGCCATTTTTCTATTTTTCTTTCCACAATTATAATAAATTGAATATTTATTTTTTCTAGTTTTATTCATTACTCGTTTCTGAATTTCTCATTTTTTGATCCATATCAATAAATCTTTAAGCCTTTCAATCTGACGACCTTCAACTTCAAAGAATTGATTGAATGATATATTTTTATATAACATTATTATGATTGTCAAATAAGACACGCACTTTCCCAAATTCAATAAATCTTGACAAAAAAAATTTTGGTTGCCGACATTTATGCAATTGTTAATGATATTATTTCCAATGCTCAACTCTAGCTATTATTATCCTTGGAAGATATATCATAATGTTAATATATCAGGTTTCCTTTTTTTTTTAGGAATTTTTAAATGGTTCAAATTCGAAATAATGTATGATATGAGAATAAAACAAAATACGCTAGTCTAAAAACCATTTTGATTTTTTATAGAAAGAATAGGAAACGGAAAGGTCATTTTGTATGAGAAATATTATATTAATAATTAATTAAAAAAATTTACTAATTTACTAATTTACTACGTAATATACTAAAATGTTGATGGAAAGTGAAAAAAAAAAATATTTAATAATTTTTTGTATTATTTTGTCACTGATTTATTTAAACATCATATTACTATTACTATTTTATGATGACGGTGACGTTAACAACTCCAATAATAAATTTGGTAAATTTGAGTTACATGATTCCACAAAAAAAAACAACAACGAACAAAATAGCCTATTTGAATCATTAAATCAAAAATACTGTGGAAAAACACAATGTAAATTTTTATTTTTATACTCCAACATCAACAACTATAGCAACAGAGATTCCTTGACAAATCCAAATAAAAATACAAATTTACTTAAATTCTTTATAAATTTAGCCAAATCTTTAGAATACACAATTGTATTACCAAATGTCGGTTTCAGTGATGGCAATGATGATGATAATAACAATCTTGGTGGTCAATTAAGAATTGATGCATGTCAGAAATATCCTTTTGACTTTTATTATGATGTTGATAATCTTGAATCGAAATTTTTGGAAGCTCAATTTATTTCTCAGTCTAATTTTTCAAATTGGTTAATAGAACGTAATGAAATCATTCATAATAATTTTAATGGTAATGATGATAAAAAAAGAAAAGATTTGGAATTAAAAGTTGAACATTTAAATTTAAATCTGAGGTTGAATCAGGAGACAGAAGAGCTATTAATAAGTTTTGAAGAACCATTGGTGGAATACGTTCAGAACGAGATTATGATTCAAGGATGTTTAGAACAATTTAATAACAATAACAATAATAGTGAAAGAGGAAGAGGAGCATTTAATTTAACAAGATTGTATTTATTAGATAAAATGGTATTTAAAGAAGTTAGAATAAATTATATAAATTTTGAGTCGAGCAAAGAGATGATGAAATATTTAAAAAAAGACTTGGTCAACAGTTTTAATGGGAAATCTGATATTATAATGATCAATCAACATGATCTTGGAATATATTATAATATTATGTACCCTGGAGAAATAAATCTCATTAAACATTCCAAATTAATTTTACAAGAAGCAAATGAAAATATTAAAAAATTAAATAATTACATGACGATTACTCTTAATCTAAAGAACAATAATGATTATGATCATGATTATTCTGAATTGGAAATTGATAATTGTTTGGATAAACTAATTGTAAAAATTCAAGAATTAAAATCACAATCAAAGATTGATAATGTTTATTATCAATTCACAAATAAGGATAATAACTATGAAAACTATCTATTTTTAATGAATGAATTTGAAAAGTCAGATTTGAAATTAAAGAATGTAAGAATAAATTCTAGCCTAATAATGGAAAAAAGAAATTCAGAGAATTATAATACAGGAATACATTATATTTTGGATAGGTTAATTAGTAAGAATTCAACTTATTTTGTAGGTGATAAAAATACTTGTTCTGAACATTTTAGTATTATTAGGAATGGTATCAATGATGCTATTTTCATTGAGATATAACTTAATTTTTGTAGTTTATTAATTAGTTTCTAAAATTATAACATTGTATATTATTATTGTTGTTATTATTATTATTATTATTATTATTATTATTATTATTATTAGAGGACCCAAGCAATCTTAGAAGATGGTATATTTCAAATTTTGGGTAGAAATGGTCTCCAAAATTGAGTATCATTTTTTTAATAGAATAGATTTTGTGAAATCTCAAAAATCATTTCTAAAATGGTAATAAAGTGGGTAAAAATTATTTATTACATTCACAGCCCATGTAGAAAATTTTCAAAAGGTTATACCTTTATCCCTTATACAACTTCAGCCTGGGATAACATATAATAGTAAAGCTCCGAGCGGTTCGATTTCGGTTTAGCTTCGGGTTTTAAATTATTGGACACAAAAAAAAAATTTTTTATTTTTCAAGTACAGTCAAACCTCGTTTCAATAAAGTGGCTGGACATATAAGATAGATAATCGTGTTTTTGTATGTTTTCATAATGTGTAACAAGATTTTTAAAAATTCGTTGTAACACGAATTTAATTATTATTCTCTGAAACGAAGTTCATTGAAACGAGGGTTTGACTATAGGGATATCCCTCATTATCAATCTTATCAATCTTTGGGTATTGGTTGGATAATTTGACAAACTAGCTGATCAGATATATCTGTGTGTTTATATTTACCCCCCCCCCCCTCACAAGCTAAAGCTTGCGGTGTTGGAATATGACCAGTCATTCATAAAGGGTATGACTTATGCAAATCTTTACAAATATGGTAATTCACAAATTGGTAATAGCCCTGACTGCAGTGAATCTCGGTTTAGCAGATACTAATTAAAAGTCATTTGTTCAACGAGTTCAAAGAATGATATAATGGATTTTTGGAAAATTTTCCCTAATTGCTGTTAAACCAAGATTCACTGTATACCAGTGATTTAGTTTGTTTATGGTAGTGATTTTTTCAGTCAGCCAATAGAATCTTTGAAATTAGATATAAATTTTCTAGATTTAATATATTACTATTAGAAAAAAGGAACATAAAAAAAATATTAGCATCTTTTTAGTGGGTAACAAAGTCACAACTTAAAGCATATCCCTAGTTTTAATTAGAATATAATTAAGAATTTATTAATAAATAAATGTAATTAAAATTTTAAATTATACAGTGATAATCCATTCTTTTTCTCCATCTTTTGGTTCAACTGTTGCTGCCTTTGTAAGTTTATCCATACAAGCCAAACGAATTTTTTCAGGTGTGGCAGGTGATTGAAGAACTACCACTTTATGATTATCATTAGCTTTCCTTAATATATTAAAGTGATTAAAATTATTAAATAATTTAACCAACCAATCAACCAATCAACTAACAAGTAATATTGTTATTACCTTGCATATTTAATAGCGTCTCTTATTGCATAATATACAGAACTCCCTAAAAACAATGGAGGCTCACCAACACCTTTACTACTATGAATAGTTTTTAAACTTGAATATTGTGCTTTATTAAAGGTACTTATCCTAAAATCTTGTGGAATATCTCTGATGAAATAGATAATATTTATTTTATTGTATTTTATAGATGTAATCAAATTTATATTTTAAATATACTTACCTAAAACCAGGGATTTTATAATTCCCAGGCCCTTTAGTAAAAATATGGCCATTTGGAAAAAATAAAGTCTCTTCAATTGTACACCACCCAACTCCTTGAATAAATGCACCTTCAATTTGTCCAATATCAATTGCATAATTTAAACTACGCCCAATATCCATACAAAGATCTGTTCTTAATATTTGATGATCACCTGTTAGGACATCTATTTCAACTTCTGTTAATGCAACACCTGTTGTAAAATAAAAAAACAGGTTTCCTTCATTTTTATCCCAATCATATCCAATATCAGGTGTTTTATAAAACCCATTGGCTGATAAATTAACACGATCTATATATGCAGCATGACAAATCTATAACCAATAAATAAATAAATAAATTGTAAATTATTTTATAAAATATAAAATAATAATGATGACAATGACAAAACTTAAAAATAAAAACCTCTTGAAACTTTTTATCAGGCATTTTTTCACGATATGGCTTCAACCTCTCTGCTAATATTTTGCAAGCATTTGCCAATGCATATCCATTAATATCACTACTGACACTTGCTGCTGTAGCAGATGTATTGGCAACTAAGTTTGTAGATGTTTCCATAATATGTACTGTGTTTAAAGAATGTTAAAATTTATTATAATTACTTATATAAATAATTTCATCAAAGAATATATATATATATATATATAGTAAAAACTATGGTGAAAATCTTACCATTCTCTATTGGTATATCCAAAGCTTCAGAAGCAATTTGTATCATTTTAGTGTGTAAACCCTGTCCCATTTCAACACCACCTATTAAATAACAGCACTATCATTAGATATTTAATTGGCAAATACTTATGTTACAAATATCTATTAGTTTAATAACAATCTTACCATGACTAATAAGAACACTTCCATCATTATAAATATGTACTAATGCACCAGCCTGATTCAAATGCAAAGTAGTATAAGAAATGCCGAATTTAGTTGGAATTAAAGCTAAACCTTTTTTACGCCACCTATTTCTAGAATTAAAAACATCCATTTCTTTTCTTCGATTATAATAATCACCAGTTTCTATTACTTGTTGATAAATTGCAGGAATATGCCAATCCTTGAGGATTTGATTGTAATGAGTTTTTTGTTCTTCTTTGTAAAAATTCTTTTGCTAATATATTATAAGCTATTAGTACTTTTTGAAAAATAATTAAGCATAGTTGAAAGTCTTTCACAATATTTACTCGCAATTCAATAGCATCCATTCCAAGTTGATCTGCAACTTCGTTTATTATGTTCTCTGTAATCATCATCCCTTGTGGTCCACCGAATCCTCTAAATGCAGTGTTCGAATGAATATTTGTCCTACATACTCTACCAACAACTCTAAAATTTGGTATATAATAACAATTATCTGAATGTGTAATAGCACGTTCAACAACAGCTGATGACAAATCTCTAGACCATCCTGCATTATTATAAATCTGATAAATAACATTATTAGTTAACATGTCATTTTAAATTAAAAAAAATGCTAGAATGTTTATATTAAAAATAACTTTTATAAATTAATTTCCTACCTGTAAATCAAAAGCAACAAATTTTCCATCTTTATTGACACCAACCCTCCAATGTGCAAGGAATGGATGCCTTTGTCCTGAAATGATTATATCTTCATCTCTATCTAACATACATCTAATTGGTCTTTTTAAGTGCCATGCTCCAACTGTCAATGCTAATGTCAAAGGGATGCTTCTTGTTTCCTTACCACCAAACCCACCACCAAGTCGTTTTACCCGACAAACAATTTTGTTGGCAGGAATACCTAAAACAGATGCACATATTAATTGCGTCTCTGTTGGATTTTGAGTAGAAACATGGATTTCGAATTCATTGTCCTCAGATTTGGGAATTACCAAACTGGAATTGGTTTCTAAATAAAAATGTTCTAATTCAAACAAAATATGTCAGTTTTCAATTCTGCTAAATAAAATATTTATTGATTAGATTATAATTTTTGTGCGAAACCTTGTCCACCAATTCTTGTTTCTCCTATATTATGTAAAATGAAGATATAAAATAAGTTTTTTTATTTTAAATAATATTGTAGATTTTCACATAATTCAATTACCCTCGAAAACAAAGTCAGCTTCCTTCAATGCTTTATCTACATCTCCTTTATTAATGGTTCTATGTACGGGAAAAAAGCTATTATTCTCAATAGCTTCCTCAATTGATAGTATATATGGTAATTCCTCGTATTCCACTTTGACCAAGTTAACAGCTTCTTGGGCAATTGATTGATTTTCAGCAACAATCAATCCAATAATTTGTCCTGCAAAATTAATATAATGTATATGTATACGTATATAACTTTATTATTAATAAAATATTTATGATAAAGCACCTTTTTGCTATAAAATAAAACTTGCCTACACAATGTACTTTTTCACTTGCAAACACTTCCTCATCATGAGACACTGGTCCCCAAATATTTTGACCTGGAACATCTTTTGCTGTAAAAAATCCCTTTACACCAGGTTGTGATAATGCTATAATTGCATCAATACTATCAAGGAAACGAACTGGTTAATGAAAAAATATAATTTATATATAAAAGTTGTCAATAAAAATTTTTTTTAAAAAAAAAAGAATTACTTTAAAATTTTAGCATGAGGTTTTTGTGAAAGCAATAAGGCACCATATAATTCACCATGCACTTTAGGAATATCATCAGTATATATTGCTGTGCCAGTTACTTGTTTCATAGCAGATATATGAGGAATTGTTTTTCCGATTGGTTTTTTATCATCACTATCATAAATAATATATACTTTGTTATTATGAATGTAAAAAAAGATGCTACGGGATTATATATTACAACTTACTTTGATTTTCCAATGAGTTGAATGCCTTTAGAAATCTCACGTTCAATAATTCCAAAAAAATTTTCATCGGAAATTGCTTTAATACCAACAGAATTAGCAATATCATACCAAAACTTATATATGAATCCCGCAACAAGGGATCTACGATATGATGGCATCCCTCCAGGAGTAGAAAAGCTTAGTTGTAACTCCTGAAACCGTGTAAATGATCAGCTCAAGTTTAATATATTATATATATAGTAACTTGATGATTTTTTACCTCGTATAAATTTGAAATCAAAGCATTTAAAATAACCTCATCACCCCATTTTTTATTTAAAACAAATTTTTCAGAATTATATGCACGCATAGTTACTCCGCTCATTCCTCCAAATGCAAACAAAGCTTCACGAACTGTATTATTATTATCTAACAATACCGAAAATCCTGCGTTAACTATGGAAATGTCATCATCACGTCTCTTTGCCTGCTTATAAGCTCTTACATATTGGCCTAACTTGGAACAGGGAATAAATATCTTATGCAAAATCTCAATATTAGACAATATATTTTGTCTATAACTAGTCCAAAAAGATGAAGATGGTATTGTACGTGTTGAATTTTCAGATTTTAAGATAAATTTTGTTTGAGTTGATAAAAATATTGGATTCAAGTCAGAAATTGGAGAGCCAGTGACAATATTTCCAGCTGGAGTAGCAACATTACGAATTTGGTTCCCAGAAAACCAACGTAAATTTGCCATTAGTGATTTGAATACTTCAATTTGATGCAACTTATAAGTTTAGTTCATAAATTAAAGATATAAATATATATAATTATAAACGAGAATTTTTTCTAAAAAAATAGATATAATATCGAGATAAATACCTGATAATGATTACAAGCATCTTGTAAAATCTTTTGAAATTTTGAAAGACTTATATTTCCACCAATCAAAATACCATCATCTAAGAATATAAATTGAAATCATTATGGAGTTTAAATAAGATAAACCAATCAACCAACCAGCTAAATTTACCTTGAAAATTACAAGTTTTCAATTCTGAAATATCACTGACATATATTTGTACATTATATTTCATTTTTTTGAATTTTGTCTCTATACCAACTTCAGTGTTACCAGATACTATTTTAGAAGCTGGATATTTGGATTTCAATTTCAATAATTGTTCTAGATTAACAGGTCTAAACCATGTTGTTTTCCTTCCAATAAAATAAAGTGGTTGTAATGAATATTTCATAAGAGGTGGCGGAAAGATTAATTCTTGTGATGGATCATATTTAATAAAATCAACCTTATACATTAAACATAATTCTTTAATTAATATCATTTTAAGTATATTAAAGGATAATAAAAATAAATTAGGAAATATTAATAAATACTTTTGGAAAATTGAAATTAAATTCATCCCCATTATTAATATCATCATTCAATTTACAACATTTATTAAGACCACAGCCTTTAATCTATAAACAGATTAATGAGTTAAATTAACTTTTAACAATGAAATAATATATGTATTTAAGTATTTAATACCTTTACACTTTCCTGGATAATATTAATATTATCATCTTCATAATCATTATTTTTGTTTGAGGATGCAAACTAATTAAAAACAACACATGTGTAAATTTCTAATAATGAACATTAATTAATAAATTTTTTTAATTTATTTTCTATAATCAAATACATACAGTTTTAGCAGCATCTAGTATAGGACGATAACCTGTACATCTACATAAATTTCCTAGAATAAAATCAAATATACAACTTAATTGAAATTTGTTATAATTATTTGGATTCAATTGTTTATTATTTTTTTACCATCGAAGCATTCTTCAATTTCCTTTTCTGTTGGATTTGGGTTATTACGTAATAATACATAAAGAGACATAGCAATACCCGGGGTACAAAATCCACATTGTGACCTGAATATATATGGTCAATTGGTGACAATAAAAATCGATTAAATTTTGATTTAAAATTTCATACTCACCCATGCATTAAAGCTATTCTTTCCTATATATGTGATAAAAGCAAATAAATATAAATTATTTTTAAAAGAAAAAATTATACTAAAATTAAAATATACCTGAACAGGATGCGGTTTTTGAATATTTCCAATGCCTTCAATTGTAACCACATGTTTTCCATCCATAGAACATAATGGTGCAAGGCATGCATTAACTGAATTATGAATTATTTCTCGAGTAATTGGATCATAAGATGATACCATGACTGTACAAGCACCTAATGAATATTGTTGATAATAATAATGATATTTCAATAAATAAATAGTCCAGATATTATCAAGGCAACTAATATACAAAATACACTGTACCACAGCCTCCCTCAGCACATCCTAACTTGGTCCTTGTAAAATTATTAATAATTTTCAATGAATAATATAAATAAATAAACAAACATTTATCATTTAACTATATACTCACCCAGTTAAACCAACGGAACGAACATATTGTAATAAGGTTAAATCGGGATCAGGGTTAACCAATTCAACACTTGTACCGTTAAGATAAAATGTTAGTTTTGAAGAGAAATTAGCGAGCTCTGCCATTATTGTTTTATTTTATTCACTATTGAATTTTTTTAAAGAAATATTCATCCATAGAACAATAGAATAGCCGGGAAATTGTTAATGGGACGGACTGATCCGGTCCGAATCTGGACTAAACAGACAAACCGGATTGCTTAGCAGTCAGACAACATTTCACGCGATCGACATGCCTACTGTAGAAATTTCGTGCAACATGTCAATTTTTTACTATTGATATTGACCTAATTTTTAAAAAAGACCCATATTAATAATACAGTCTCAGCGGACTATAAGAATAATTAAATTCGGATTTTCTAATAAATCATCATTTCTATATTAATATTAATGTCGACATTTGGTAAGAAATTTATTACAATTTGATTTATTTTCTCCGATTATAACTATCATCTAATAATGATTTATAATTGTTTTCCTTAATCTGAATGAATCCGAATCACTCACCTTGAGAATTGTTTAAATGGACACTTCGTTGAATTTCTTCATACATCAAATTTATTCTTTCATCAAATCCATTAAATTTTGACTAATCTCTCGAGACAGAAAGCTTTTGTTGCTCCTTTAAAGAATGAATCACCATCTTGTTTTGTTTGTTTAAGAATGAAACATACAACCACAATGATTTAATACGTGGAAAATTTTGAAAGATCAAAAAGGATCAGGAGAAGAATTATAATAAAATAGTTTTCTAATGGCATTTTTGGAAAATTCCTAAGATATTATTTGAGTCAAAAATAATAGATGAGTGAGTATAATGGTATTTAATTCACGAAAGAATCAAAGGTTTCCATTGGTAAACAAACTATTAGTTAGATAATCAGAAAGTCACAATAGAATTTGAGGAGTATAGGTGACACGCATAATTTCGAGATCGTCGCGCACCGTGACAAATTATCATCTCCACTATTCATTGGGTCAATCAATCAATGAATGGTCTGATCAGACTTTACAGGTTTAAGGTATTATTCATTTTTCTTCATATAGCATATATAAATTTGCTTTTTTTAAATAATGTTTGTATGTATAGCATCATATTATAAACCTTACAAGGCATATCAAGTCACTAAACTAAGCCTTTTGGATATTGCAAAGCTATTGTTGAGGCTGTTGTGGATGTTTCACCAGTTAAGAACATAGCAGAAAGAAGAAAAGCAAAGAAAAATGGACAAAATGAATAATAATTTGTTATAATAACAAGATGAATTTTTATTATATTTATTTTCTGGCCTTAAGCCAGGTTTAGCATTTTATTGTAAGCATGCCATAAATATGTTCTAATGCATAATGTCATACAAATTGTATGCTTCATCTAGTGTAATTATGAGTTTAATAATTACCCACACATTGACAACTCATAAAACTGGAAAATAAAAAACTTTATTTACCCAAAAAAAAAAAATCTATCATATTAATAAACAGGAATTTAATTCTTAAAGGTTATTATTATAATTTAATTTGGAAAAAAATCAAATATGCAAAGAAAAAAGATTAAAAAATGAAAAAACCTTATAAAAAAGAATTTTTACCCTTTATGTTTTATTATACCATCTATAACATCTTGAATTCTTGTTAAAACTTCTTTTTCAGGCAAAGTTTTTTGTAGATCAGATTTCTCAACAACACCACTATTTGTAATGTTTGTTGGACTATCATCTGACAAGATGTCTAACTTTGATAGTTGGGCTGTCAGACTATCTAATGCATCCATAGCATCAAATGTGAAAATTTGGTCAGTTTTATTTAACAATGCTGGTGATGAAAATTTTTCAATCAAAGATGATGATGATCCAGGAGTAGTCATAGTTTGATTTTCAATTATCAAGTGATGTTTTAAAATTTTGATTATCTAAAAATTAATAGTTTAAAATAGGTACATATACATATACATATACATACATACATACATATATACATAAAGAGTAAAGAAAATCCAATGATAATAAATTTTGAAACCTCTCAAGCAAAATAAAACAATTAATTAATCAAACAATAATAAGATAATTTCAATTTTTTGGTTCAAAATTTTTTCATACCTGTAAAGCTTGAGAAAACAATTCACGATTTTCTGGAGTTTGTTGATTATTTTCTGCCAATTCTTCAACATTCATATGACTAGACTGTGTAGATGAATTACCAGAATTCCTTGAAGAAAAATCATTCATTAGAACACTAAGACGTGATCGTGCAAGAGATATTGGTGTTCTATCAAATGAATCATTTATTTTGATTTTTGCGCCTATATTTTGATAAACAAAATTTAAATAATGAAATTCTTTGAGATCATTTAATATATATTATAAATTTATAGTTTTTAATTTTTTTCTGGTACCTGCTTCCAGCAATGCTATGACACATTCCATTTTATTTGATATAACAGCTGAAACCAATTCAATATAAATAAAAAATGAGTTAATTACATAAAAACCAAATTCATTGTATATTAAGCATCATTTATGTTTACCTAAATGTATTGGTCTATTTCCAGCAACATCAGCTTCAACATTAACATTTGCCCCATGTTCAATCAACAGTTGAACACAATTATAATAACCACCAGCACAAGCAAAATGTAAGGGAGTTCTACCTTTGTCGTCTGATTTATTTAAGTCAGGTTGAGGAAGTGTTGAGAGTAATTTGATGACTTTTTTAAAATAGATAAGTATTTATTTATTTTAATTATCATAGATTGCTTTAGAATAATTTCATATAAAAAAGAAGAATGTGATTACCAGAATCACAATCTCCACGACTAGCAGCTTCTCTTAACTTTTCCTCTCTTAACTCAAGATCTAAAGCCATTTTAAATTTTCCTTTATTTACATCATTATGTTTATGAGAAATACGTGGATGTAGTGTACGATGAAATAGTAATGAGGAAGTTGCATACGAGGGAAGACTTGGAGGTAAACTACGTTGTCTACGCGGAGGAGTTGGAGCCGAACTTTGATGTTGAAATAAAAAATTTTCTTCCATTGCTTTAATAAACCATTAAACTATTTATATATTATTTAATTTAACACACAAAAAAAATTGCGCACCACTTTTTTCCCTACTTGGAATTTTTTGTTTCGTCTAGTGCTAGTATAATTTTGGTTTTGTGTAAAGGTGACCTAAGTACTACCTATCCTCTGTGAACAGCTTTAATCTTCAAAAATCACATTAATATTAACAAATATTAATAACGGGTTGTTAACGGATTACAGTTAGCTTAATAATAATAATAACAATATTATTATTATTATGCTAAAGTGAGGCCTTTTTTAACTACATTCATTTATCCAAAAATCCAATTCTACCTGTTAAACAATAAATTTTTTTTCATTGAGAAACATGGCTAGTTTGCCTTCAAATGAGTTAAAAAAGCAAAAAATTACAGACAAATGTGTAGTTGGACGAGCATAGTGGACTTTCGTTTTATCACTTCAGTCAGCCCTAGAAAAAGTTTAGGGCTTAAAATGTATTTAAAACATGCTTAAAATCTACTTGAAGGTGCTTAAAATGTGCTTAAAACATACCTTTTTTAAT
>CAUDNR010000662.1:0-14240 GCA_958430865.1 Entrophospora sp. SA101
CCAGATTGACATTTTTATTACATGCCTCTTACTATTGCTATTACAAAACGATCAATCAAATTGGCAATATTTCCCTGTCCAACTCATTTTACGTAGGGTTTCTATTCATAATACAAATTCTTATTCAAATTATTCGTAATACAAGTTGACCTTAATTCGAATTAATTCAAATAAAATTTATTCAAGTTGTTCATTTCATTGAAGTTGTTTTACTTGAACTTGAGTTATTTCTTGAATATCTAAATTATACAACAAGAAATATACAAACTACAATCATTATACTCATCCAAATCATTAATTCTGCATCTCTCTATCATAATCATATGAAGCTATGTTTAAATTATCATCATAGTTATTACTATCCAAGTCATGAACATCTGAAGAATATCCTTCTCATTATACAAGGTCATATCTTATTAATTGTAAAAAAATTAACAGATAAAAAAATTAATTCGATTAAATTTTTATTCGAATAATTATTTTAATAATAATGATGATAATTCAAATAATTCAAATAAATATTATTCAAATAGAAACCTTACCATGGATATTTATAGCTTCAGTCATTTTTTTAGTTCGCATAATTGTAGATCCATTGGCTGATTTTATTCCACTGCAACCAGCATTGATAATTATGGTCTTGATTGAATTTTCCAGGTTATTTCTGGCATTGAGATTGCAATTGCTGACTTAAAGGGATTTTATAGTGACATTGATGGAAAAATAGAGGTGCAGAAAGTTTTTCATGAATACCAGAATTTTTTCCCACATGTAAATACATTGTTCAAGACGGAATAGAGGTAAATTTACTTACACAGAACACATTTCCAGAAGTGTGTACAAGACAAAGGTTCCTGACAAAGATTTGGATATTGTTAAATTCTCTAGAGGATACAATGCTAATGGTAAGTAATACCATTTGTAGATATGGATCCTAAATTTAATGTAAAACTAAATAACTATTGATAAGTTCACGAAATTTGTCTCGTCTTTCTCCCTCTATATGGTAAACATCTGTCATTGCTTCAATAAATTTTGCCACAATGATGTGAGAGTCAAATTCCAACTCTATTGTTTTACAATCATCAATAAAATTTGCAAACACAGGATGGTAAAGCACAAATGGAGGAGGTTGGAGTGATTGTGGATAACTATTATAAAGCAGTTTATGTTTTTGCACATGAATATAAAAAACATTATCAAACTAGAGTGACGACGAGTGACGATAACCACCACTACCATTCTTTTGATTAACACTTGCCCGTTTCTCGTTTCATTATTCTTTGGCATCTTTAAAAAAAAATTTTTTAGTTAGTTATTAGATCGACAAAACACGTACACACATTTAAAGGCTGTATAATATTAAACAGTCGCCAGATATATTTAACGTAATTTGTATTAAAGAGATCACCACGTGTAACAATGTAACATTTTTTATCGATTTTTGACAGACTAAAAAAAAATTATCATAATAGTAATGATGTTTTCACCTCCTATACAACGTGGAATTAAGGCTCTTGATAAAGAATTATTTAAGCGTACTATTGAGGTTATAGGTGTCCGTGTTCCTATAAATTCCATATCAAAATTTACAAAAACATTAAAAGAGTAAGTTTATAATTATAAACAGTATAAATATATCTATCTTTCATACATTTATCAATCAATTATTTTTTAGAGATCTATTTAATCAGCCAAAATTAAGAAATGTTATTGATGATCCAAATTCAAATTCAACCAAAATAGTTTTATTAAATCCAAAAGTTAAAACATTAGAACTTGATAATATTTCTGAAGAGACTAAAGAGTTTATAAAGAAGGAAGGAAATGGAATTATAAGTCATTCAGTTGAATTAAATTATGATTATTGGAGTGCTGGTATGTGTGTATATATATATATATATATATGGCTGATTGACTTGATTGACTTGATTTATTTGATTGATTAAATGATTTTAATATAGATGATATTCTTAAAGCAATATTACCTGAAGGAGTTGAAGTACCATCATCATTTACACAAGTTGGTCACATAGGTAAAAGATTTAGTAGTGATGATACTATTAGTGGTAGTGGTAATATTAATAATGATATTAGTAGTAGAATTGAAACAAACAAAATACTTGAGAATATTTATTTAATTGTATGATATAGCACACATGAATTTACGTGATGAATTTATACCTTGGAAATATATAATTAGTCAAGTTGTTCTTGATGTAACTATCTATAATTAGATATTGTTAATAGTAATAATTGTCATTATTATTATTGGAAATTTTTAAAAAGAATTATATTATTAATTTTTTTGAAATTATATATATGGTATATAGAAGAATTCCAAAATCGCCACAGTTGTTAATAAAACAGATATGATTGATTCTACTTTTAGACATTTTAAAATGGAAATCTTGGCAGGAGAACATAATTTGATGGCCGAAGTGGTTAGTTTTTTCTTTTTTTACATTTTATATACTTGTATAATTTATATATTCATTTATTCATTATATGAGTTAATTAAATGTTAGAAAGAAAGTAATTGTAAATTTAGATTTGATTTTTCTAAAGTCTATTGGAATTCACGATTACATACAGAACATGATCGTATAATAAAAATGTTTAAAAAAGGAGATTATATATGTAATTATATTTATATATATTTGCTTTTTTGTATATATATTCTATTTAAAAAATTTTCCAATTGAATTAAGGCGATGTTTTTGCTGGAGTTGGTCCATTTTCAATTCCTGCTGCAAAAAAAGGATGCATTGTTTATGCAAATGATCTTAATCCTGAATCGTACAAATATCTTCAAGAAAATATTTTACTGAACAAGGTAACAATAATGTTATTAGTAATAACAATATAGTAATGTTAATGTTAATGTTAATGTTAATGTTAATGTTAATGTTAATGTTAAAATAAATAATATATTGATAATAAATAAACTATTATTAACTATTTCTTGGTAATATATAGGTAAAAGATAAAGTTCATCCATACAATTTAGATGGAAGAGAGTTTATAAAAAATGCTTCAGAAAACTTGAGACCATCATCAGATTCATCAAATTTTCGAATTTTTGATCATTTTGTAATGAATTTACCTGCATCTGCTATAGAATTTTTAGGTTAATTACTACAATTATTACAATTATTATGACTTATATTTATTTATCATGCATATACATATAGTAAATTAATGTATATATGTATATAGATGTATTTAAAGGATTATATACAGGTCAAGAGAAAGAAATAAGAAATTCAAAAATAAATTTACCAACTATACATTGTCATTGTTTTTCAAAAAGCGAGAATCCTAAACAAGAGATTATACAAGTATGTTCTTATTTTATATATTTATTTTATGTGTTATTTATTTTTGTTAAAAATAACTACATATTAATAGGCATTAGTCGTCAATCATAAACTTCCTTTTTCTTTGTCACTAACTACTATGTTAATTTTTTTTTAAAAAAAAGAGAATCAACAAAATTTTGGAAATGCCATTAGAAAAATCTAATGATGGTGGCATTGATAAATATAATATACATTTTGTTAGAAAAGTTGCACCAAATAAAGATATGTTTTGTATTAGTTTTCAATTAACTGATGAAATTGCTTTTAGAAACACAACAACAACAACAACAACAACAACAACAACAACAACAACAACAACAACAACAACAAAAAAGTAAGTGAATGATGAATAATTGAGTTGATTATTTGTTTTAAATAAATTAATATATATATTTTTTTATACAGAACAACAAAATCTAACGATAACAATGATAATAGTAAAGATGATAATGTTAAAGCTAAAAAAACTAAATTGGAATAAAAATTCATAATTGTTTTTGCATTCACACATTATTTACGTATCATACATAAATAAAAAAATTTATTATTAAAATGACAAAAAAGAAAACATGTTGCATTTGCTTCTGAGCATCTATTAAGTATATAGAAAACTGTAAAGATTATTATCAAATATAAGAATAATCTGAGGAAGTAGAATCTGAAGAGAAATAGAAGAAATTGTGAATGGAAAGGCAAACACAAACATAAATGCAAATTTTGCTTCTGAGTGTCTGTTAAGAGAAATTAAATAGAAAGTTGTAAAACTATTATCAAATTAAAGAAGTAGAATTTGAAGTCCAAGAAATTGCGAATGCAAATACAAATATAATTGCAATTATTGGAAATGATTTAATCTTAAACGAATGAGCTGAAGGAACATACAGAACATACAGAGCAAAGAAAACTCAACTTTTACTAAACAGGATTGGGAGAATGAAATGAAAAAAAAACAAGATGCTTCTTATGATTAATGAAAGTTATTTTTTTCTTGATCAAAAAGTTCGACGTAGGCGTGAGAGATTAATTAATACAATCAATGTTATCATGGGATAGATAAGATATTTGATCTTTTTTTATCTCACTATCTACACCTACACCACAAAACAAAGACAATGCTTAAGGAATAAACCTATATCTAAACTTAATACAGTCAGAAATGCTTTGATTAAACGAATATACACGATAAACCGATGTTTTTTTATCATCTACCTATTAAAATTTATCTCTATAAGCCAATTTTATTGAGGTTTTTTAAACCAGATTTTTTCACTGGAACCAATCAATTTTTTGATAGTTTTTACTTGTGCCAAAAAAAACATAAAAATTGCTTTACCTGATTTGGAAATTTTTATTTTAAGCAAACAAGTCTTGATGTAATAAATAGTTATTTTTTTTCAATCAATTTCCCGTTATAAAAAAAAGTTTTTTTTGAATTGATCAGCAACATGTCAACTCAGACTTCGTTTTAAACCAATTATTTGAATTGTTATTTCAGTAATTCAAATATTTTTATTGATTACATTTTAATTTATCATGTCAATTCCATTTCAATTCAAACACTATCATCATTTGACACTGTCATTAAATGGGGTTACACATATCGTAAAAGGGTGTTACATTTATGTTTTTGATATATATTAATAGTGAGTGCCATAATTAATTTCTGCTTTCTACCATCAAAATTTGAATAATTTTGACCATCGAAATCACCAAACTAATTTGGGCTGTATGTACAGTAGGGAATCAAAAATCAAGCCAACAAAAGCTCCCAATGATGATGAAGTAGAGAAAAACACAAAAAAAAATATACAGCCAAACCTTGCCACAGCGGATTTATGGTTCCAGACAAAAAAAAAATCCGTTATAACAAGAAATCTGCTGTGGCAAAATTGTTGATGATCGGCAAAAATTTTTTAATAAAATAATCTAAAATACAAATAATTGTAATATTTGGTTGTATTAGTCTTTCATTATCTAATAATTCCTTTTTTTTTTTTTCAATGATTTAAATCTTTAAATTCTTTATAATCTAATTGACTTTATTATGAATCTTTGAAAAAACGATCTTGTTTTGTTTATTGTTTTAAAAATTGATAAATAATCTATTACTCACACATTTGGATAAATAATCTATCAACTGTTTTATTTTAGAAAATCGGAAATTTTTGTTACTTGCACACATTCGGATAAATAATCTATCAATTGTTTGTTTATTAATTTATTTTAGTAACTTGGAAAATTTGTTACTCACGAAAATTTGGACAAACAATCTATCTATCAATTGTTTATTTACTGATTTATTTTAGAAACCTGGAAAAGGTTGTTACTCAGACAACTATCAACTGTTTGTTTATTGATTTATTTTAGAAAATTTGTTACTTGCAAACTTTTGGACAAATAACCTAACAATTATTTGTTTATCGATTTATTTTAGAAACTCGGAAAAAATTATTACTCGCAAACATTTGGACAAATAATCTATCAATCGTTTGTATTGGCTTATTTTAGAAAATTTGTTACTTGCAAACTTTTGGACAAATAATCTATCAATCGTTTGTATTGGCTTATTTTAGAAAATTTGTTACTCGCAAACATTTGGACAAATAATCTATCAATCATTTGTATTGGCTTATTTTAAAAAATTTGTTGCTTGTAAATCTTTGGATTGTTTGTTTTATTGCTTTATTTTGATACTGACCTTTGATTAAAAAATAATCTATTTGATTGTTTGCTTTATTATTTTGTTTTATGCATTTTTTGTAATTGGAAAAATTTCATAAGTTTATATGTCATGTGAGTCCACTGTGATAAGACTAGTAGCCATATAGAAAGACCCCCATCAAAAATCCGTTAACGTTGTGGAACAAATTTATTAATAAAATCCGTTATGACAAACATTTTTAATTAATAAAAAAAAGGGGCCAATATTTAAATCCATTGTAACAAGAAATCTGTTGTTGTGGTGAGGTCTGCTGTGACAAGGTTTGACTGTATACCATATGTGAAGTCTTCTATAAAAGAAAAGCAATGGAGGACATAAACAAAGAACAACCAAAAAAAACCATGTAAATATTTACCATTTATCTGTCTCTATTTTTTTAGAAATAGAACCTAATATTTAGAACATCCTTGTTCAACTTGTAAGTGGACTGATCATTCATTTTCTTTAAGCAGCTGTTGTAAATTTCAAAAACATAATACATCCAAATCTGTTCAGGAAAAGGCGCAAAATACAAAACAATACACAGTCAAACTGGACTAGAAAAATCCCTTAAAGATAAAGATCTTGAGCCTGCAATCCAAAATACTGTTAAAAGAATGACTTGAATTGTTTTTGAAGGCTCTTGGTTGTCTAACCCAACAGCACTTTATCATGTGGTACAAATCAATTGAAAAAGTAGGAGTAACAACCATTCAAAGATTCAGAAACTTGTAGATGGAAGCATTTAATATTAATAAAGTCAACACTCAAAATCAAATCTCTGTTTACCCTGTATAAACTGATGGTATTGCAGTATCAGTTGGTCTGCAGAAGAAAGTTGATGATAATAAAGAGGATGCTGACGAAGAAGGATCAAATATTGATTTTAATGGATGCAAGGTATTTGGCTGGGCCCTGAAAGAATAGATCTGTTTGTAGCAGTGAGTTCAGATGAAAAAGTCGTGAGTTCATCAGGAAATTTTTTCTGGCATAATTTATATAATTATTAAAATATTTACATAAATTTATGATGGGTCCCATAATATTATGCAAAAAATTATACAAAAATTGTGCAATTATTACATTCAATGCAATTATTACATAATTTTTATGCAAATATTGCAACATTGCATATCAAAACTTATGGATGAAATATTATGGTGGGAAAAATTTCTCAACAAGGAATCTGGAACTTAATAGGGTTTGTTTGTTCTTGTAAAAAATGTGGAAAAAATAAATATCTTCAGGCTCTTATTCATGATGAACTAAGGTTGCTTGCCGAAACCTCTTAATGACTGCCGAAACTTTAATAAACAATTAGCATGTAACCTGCCAAAACTCTGCTAATTGTTGAAATCCCTAAATGTGAAACTCTGTCAAAACTCTAACAAACAATTAGTGTGTTACCTGCCAAAACTCTGCTGATTGATTTCCAGAGGAGTTTTGGCAAGCAGACATAGGGTGAACTAATACTTTGTTAATTTAATTTTGCTATTAAACAAGAATATCATTGAATAATATTACTACATACCTTTCACCTAAAACTAATATAAACCCAGAAATCCCAACCTCTGGTGTCACTAATGTCTATGAATATGGCTCTTACCTCACTTAAATTCTGTTATGCCTTGATACAATCCTTGATTTTTATGGTGAACATTATTGGTGTCATTTGTAATGGAAATCTTTTTATCAATAAGCAGAGATGCTCCATGCAAGAGAATAACAAATGGTAATGGTTACAATACAGCTGTTACATTCGGCAATGATAAATTATTATCAACATCATGCAGGCATGCTCCAGATTCTGTAAAAGAATTTCACTGAGAACTTTATAGACATTGAAAGATGGTGAACATTGACAAGGCCCTACACTCCCTCAGTCTGCTCTTTGTGTGATGGGTGGTTGATAAGTCAGAGTCTGCAAATTGGTCTGACTGATACATTGGAATCGGGATGTTAATGCTGACTGTAACATAAGGAACATTTTTTTGCACACAAGCACTTATGGAGAGAGACCTGATCTGTTTATAAAGGGGACTTACTGATCTTTCTGCTGCCATTTTAATTGTGGCGGGAGATCTCTAGCTGATGGAAGCAGCATGAAGCCGCAATTAGCTTTAGAGGGATTTGGATCTTCCTGATTTGGCATAATAAGGTTTACTTGCCCTATAAAAAATTTGGCACGGAAATGTATGGGAAAATGCATGGAATTTGTATGGAAAAATGCGAATTTCAGGTAAAATTCCGTGCGGTTTTCCGTACATTTTCCCATACATTTTCCCATACATTTCGGTGCCAATTTTTTATAGGGTTGTTAATTCACCAATATTAACTAATAGTGAAGTAAATTAATGAATAGAATATTTATTATTATAATTATTAAAGGTAATATTTGCCCATAACTTTTACTTCCGGCAATCATAAAAACCCACGTATTTGTTTTTAATTTTAATGGTCATTCATTGTTTGTAAAATTGACCAATTTTTGGTTTGTGGCGCAGCAAGTTGATGTTCAAAAATTCCTCCATAATTACCATATTAACTTTAATTTTCATATAAGACAATGGCTGACAGCCACTCTAACCAAATTTTGACCCTGAAATTTCTTTTTGAAATTATTATTATTATTATCAACTTATTTCTCTCAAGTTTCGAATTAAAATGACTTACACTAAAGATAAAATCAAAGAAATTGAACAACTATTAGAAAATGATGAACGCGTTAAAGTCGCTGGTATTTTTATCCTAGTTTTATATATAGATCTAGTTGATCATTTCTAAAAAAAAATTTAATTTCAGGCGTTGATGTTGATGGAATTCTTCGTGGCAAAATTCTTACAAAAAATAAATTTTTGTCAACTTTAGATGATGGATTTGGTAGGTGAATTTTTAAAACGTTACTTGATTTTAGTTTAGTTTATTTAATTCTTTTTTATATTTGTTGTATAGGTTTTTGTAGTGTGATTTTTGGTTGGGATATGCATGATCGAGCTTATTCTGAAGAACTTTCTATATCAAATTCAAATAATGGTTATTATTGATGATAAAATTCTATTTTTCATTTGGTTAATTGGTGGAAATAAAAATAATGCCTTTCTTAAACATTTTTCTCCCTCATGCTACATATTTGTTTATGCTTAAAAGGTTATGGAGATATTTTGGCAAAGGTAAATTAAATCTAAACATTATATTTAGTATATTTATTTATTTATTTATTTATTTATTTATTTATTTATTTATTTTCAGGTTGATTTATCAACTTTTCGTCGCATACCATGGGAAAACAATATCGCTTTTTTTCTACTGTCTTATTATGATCCTGTGACAAAGAAACCACTTTATGTTTGTCCACGTAGTTTACTAAATAAATTTATCAAAGAATATGAGTATTTAGGTAAATAAAATTAATTAATATTTAACCAAAAAGTGATTCTAAATGCTTTCTTAAGATTATTTTTTTCACGTTGGAATTCCTTTTTTTCTTTTAATTTATAGGATTACAACCAATGTGTGGTGCAGAATTTGAATTTTTTAATTTTAAAGGTAATTTTGAAGTTGAAATTTCAAATTCAGTAATAAAGCGATCATATATATGTGTATTTATGCTCTGATATTGTCATTATAGAGGATCCTAATTCATTAGCAAAAAAAAATTATGTCTCACCAACTCCATTAACTCAAGGAATGTTTGGTTATTGTAAGTGAATATTGATTTAACTTAAAAACTTCAATGGTTTTGTTTTCAAACAATAATTATATTAAATTTTTTTTGGGGGTTTTTTTTTGAATAGCATTATTACGCCCAACTTCAAATCAAAGTTATTTTTATGATATATTTGATGAACTTAAAGCTTTTGGCGTATCTTTAGAAGGATTACACACAGAAACAGGTTATTAATTTTTTTCTAAAAAAATAAATAATAAAACATGATTGGAACTTAGATAATTATAATAAAATTATTGTATAAATAGGGCCTGGTGTTTATGAAGCAGCAATTTCATATTCAACAGCTATGAATATGGCAGATTCAGCTACTCTTTTTAAATCAGCAACAAAACAAATTGGTATCTTAAAATATGGAATTATGCCATGTTTTATGGCTAAACCATATGACAATTTACCTGGTTGTTCAGGCCATTTGCATTTTTCACTTTTAAATATTGAAACAAGTAAAAATGTTTTTGCTAAAAGTTTTGGTTCTAGTGACTGTGAACAAAATCAGGAAAGCCAAGAATTAAAATGGCAAGATGCCAAAGAAATGAGTGATGAAATGAAATATTTTTTAGCAGGTGTATTGATTGGTCTACCAAGTATTATGCCAATGTTGGCACCTACTATTAACAGGTATTATATATATAGTAATATGTTTTATATTATTTAAAAATTTATTAAATTACACACACATATATGTACACATATAGCTATAAACGATTAGTAGAAAATTATTGGGCACCGATTAATGTTTCATGGGGTTTAGAAAATAGAACAGCTGCAGTTAGAGTGATCACCCCACCAATTTCTTCACCATCATCTACACGCATTGAATTGAGAGTACCAGGAGCTGATATTAATCCATATTTTGCAATTGCTGCAACATTGGCATGTGGCTTGTATGGAATTAAAAATAAGCTTCCAATACCTATTCCACCTGAATCTGATCTTTCAACCACTAATAAAGTAGATGGTAAAGCAGTAGATGGTGAAATATTGAGATCAAGAAAATTGGCAAGAAGTTTAAAAGAGGCAACAGATAAAATGATGGAAAAAAATTCTATTGCTAGAAAAGTTTTAGGTGATGAGTTTGTGGATCATTTTGGTAAAACTAGATTACATGAATGGAGATTATGGGAAAATAGTGTTACTAATTGGGAAACTAAAAGATATTTTGAACTTGTTTAAAAAATATTAAAAAAATATTATTATATTGAAAATAAAGAACATTGTTAATTGTAATTTGGGGCATGCTGCAACAAAATCAGACAAAGTGAACATTGGTATTACCAAGAATTTCAGGGATCAAAAATTTAGTTATTATCATCACAATTAGTTTTATAATGTCCCATTTGTTAAGTGATATGTAGAACTATCCCTATATAAAAATAGTTAATATGAAGCTAATTTACATTATGTCTACCATGGAATCCAAGAATTAAAGCACCATTAGAAGTATTTTGAAGAAAGAACAAGGTGAAAAAATTGCTCCTTACATTTTCAAAATAAATGATGCTCAGGCACTTGAAGCTTATCTAAGAAAAGAAAAGATTACCTATGAAATTTACCAAGAAGAAAGAAAAATAATAAATGTTAGAAAAAGAAAGCAGAAAGAAGATATGCTGTTATCCAACAAAAAGTGGAAACCCTTAGAAGGAAAATAATCTCATTGTTACAATATTAATTTAATTTAAATTTTTTTTACTATATACAAGAAAGAAACTTTCTCTTTTATGCAAATGAGATAAATAATTCTGCCTTGTTGTAAAAGAATCACCAATCCATTTTGTAACAATCCCTAGATTTTTTTGGAGATTCAACCAGTCCCTAAATTCTATTACCATATTCATAATGTGGAGAAATTCATTTTTGTTCCACTGGATGAACATGGATAATATTATTTGGGGAATTTGGCATTTATTTTATTTTATATTTATTTAAGAAGTTATCTTTCAATTATGGATTGTACTTTTCAGGAAGTTTATAAGCTTACCCACAAATATAGATATTAGATTCATTCATTTTTTATTTATTTATTTATATATTCCTAACAATTTTAAATTAATATTTAAAGATATAAAGTTAATTCAACTTTAACTTTTGTAATTTTACAACAATTAAATTACTTGTTGATTAAAAATTGTTCAATAATTGTAATAAATTATCTGAACATTTACACATTTATGGAACCCAAGAATTACAGCAACATTAGAAGTATTTTGAAGAAAGAACAAGGTGAAAAAATTGCTCCTTACATTTTCAAAATAAATGATGCTCAGGCACTTGAAGCTTATCTAAGAAAAGAAAAGATTACCTATGAAATTTACCAAGAAGAAAGAAAAATAATAAATGTTAAAAAAGAAAGCAGAATGAAAATGTTAATTACCCAACAAAAAGCAAAAATTCTTAGAAGGAAAATAATCACATTGTTACAATATTAATTTAATTTAATTTTTTTTTACTATATACAAGAAAGAAACTTTCTCTTTTATGCAAATGAGGTATATAATTCTGCCTTGTTGTAAAAGAATCACCAGTCCATTTTGTAACAATCCCTAGATTTTTTTGGAGATTCAACTAGTCCCTAAATTCTATTACCATATTCATAATGTGGAGAAATTCATTTTCGTTCCACTGGATGAACATGGATAAATATTATTTGGGGAATTTGCCATTTATTTTATTTTATATTTATTTAAGAAGTCATCTTTCAATTATGGATTGTACTTTTCAGGAAGTTTATAAGCTTACCCACAAATATAGATATTAGATTCTTTAAAAGCAAAAAGGTTAAGCATATCATATATTAAACAATGGTAATAAAAACAATTTATCTTACTTCATCATATAACAAGTCTTCAGATTTTTTTTCTAATCCCATCTCACAGAATACTTGAATCATTGACCTCAGCCAAGAAAATGCCACAGTATGAGCTTCATCTATATTCTTCATATTCACTAGCTCTTGGTGCATGATATTGCTTTTTGGTGTAGCAGGTGGATGCCCAGTTGAAGTTTTTGAATGAAAACACACGTATATTAATGGGTGAGATTTAGCAAGCTGGCAAACAGCCCTAGTTTTTCCATAACCAGATGATTGAATGACTGGCAGATAATTAAAATAGCCTTCTGAATTAGTAATTACATTCAATTGTTCTTTCAGTTCACGTATGAAATCATCATTGTCTTTATAATCAATGCTGAAAACTCTGCTTAATTCTAATGAAAGTAATAAATTAGTGTTAATGGGTAATAACAAATGCTTTAAAATTATACAAAAAAGACTAGCATCTGGTTACAAGCCTTTGGTTGTGAAAAGAGGTTCCCAACTCATACTTTCAATTCCTGTAAAGAAAAACAACAATAGTGGAAGAAGTAGTGTAGGTATGAAAACATAAGAATTATCAAAAGTTGCTTACCTTCCCCTAAAATAGATTGATTGATAGAAGCAGCAGAAAGAAAAAACTGCAAATTAGTTAAAGTTGTAAATGGTATATCAAACAAATAAATAAAACAAATGTAATGAACAAAAAATAATTTTTTGTCTATTTTTTTTACACAATTTGTTCGTTACCTTCCCTCCACCGAATTCTCTTAACGCCTTTCCCCATTCCTCCACTTGCCTCTTCCAATCGTCCTTGTCCCTCTTCAACTCCTCTTTTTCTTTGATCAAACTCTTTATTCGTCCTTCCCACCTCTCCTTCTGTTCTTTGTTCTTATATTCTTCGTTGTCCAACTTCTCCTCCAACTCATTCAACTTCACCTTCCACTCTACCTCCCAATCGTTCAACTTATTATCCACCTTCAATAACATCTCCTTTGCGTCTTTTAATTCGTTTTTAATTTTTTCGTATGTTGCCATTTTTTAAAATTAAAAATTTAATTAATTTTTTCAAAAAAAATTTTTTAGATCGTAATTGTTATAATTTATGCATAATGATAAATTAATGGGCACATGACTTGGAATTATTTTACAAATGGCAAAAAGAAAAAATTATTTTTATTTTAATATATACAACTAATAATAGAAAATACATAAATAATTTATAAAAATGTTAAAGAATTGTCAGAGTGCTTGCATGGGAGGAAAATACTTGGACACAAAGCCATTTGTAAGTAAAGTATTACCTATTCTTTGGGGGCACTGACAAAAATTCAACTTTCACTATTACTACTACTATTATTATTGATAATATTATCACTGATATTTATATCCTCATTGTTTTTATTATCTTCTTCGACTTCATTCTTCATCTCTTTCTTCTTTTCCTTTTCAACCCATTGCTGAATTGCTTCTATTGTTTTCTTTCTGGGATTGGTTTTTTGTTGGTAGAAGTTTTTTATTGTAGAAGCAGCAATTTCCTTTCCCTTTTCAAGTAATTCACGAATTTCAATAGCCATTTCATTAAATGAAAAATTGGGATTCAACCCAGTCTTTTTGTCAAATAATTGTTTGAAAACC
>CAUDNR010000663.1:10551-26964 GCA_958430865.1 Entrophospora sp. SA101
TTACGTTCAATTCATTCGCCAAAGTCCGTTGTACAGAAAACGTGCCATGTCGATCATATATTAAAATCAGTCACTGTCCGACTAATATGGAAAATGTAAATTTCCGTATCAATTTCCGTATCAAAAGTACGGAACCAGCATGGAATCGATACGGAATCAATACTGAATAGATACTGAAATAATACGGAATAAACGCATTTTAATTAATGGTAAAACGCGTTTCAATTAACGGTAAAACATGTTTTAGTTACTGAAATCAGAAAATTATAATAGATTTAAAAATAAAAATTTGTTTATTTAAATTTTTTTTTTTTGAAAAATACAAAAAATACAAAAAAAAGTATGAACTATAACATGAAGTCGAAATTAAAGCCCAAAAGTTGAAAATATTTTAACTTGAGAAGCCAAAAGTCAAATTAAAAGTCAAATGGTCAAAAAATTAATCAAAAACTTTAAATTACCATAACTTGGTCAATATCTGGCTGTTTCAGATTACCATTCGAATTCTCTTGATGAGGTGTCTAGTCTAATTCATAAAATTCAGATCATAGATTAATGAGTTATTTTTATTATGTTATGAATATTAAATACCATTATTTGAATCACCTTTATGATACTATTCTAATAAGCCCTGTTCATTAAAGTTGGATCACTGGTTCTCATGTGATATGGCATAATTTCGACCATTTCAACTTTATGTATAGATGATGTGTAAAATGATTAATAATCAAATATAAGATTGTAATCTTCACCTCATATTTATCTGCCAACATTATAATTGAAGCTTGATTTTGGATATAGTGGATCATCTAAAAATATAACAAGATAGTATGTAATAAAAAAACAATAAAATATAATCTTGCTATCAATTTTTGACCAAATTAAATCATCATAAGAATAATAATAACAACAACATCAGTATTCAATTAATAATAATATCATGAAAAAATGATTTAATAAACAATTAAATATAAAAAGTACAATCTTTGTCATATATTTATTCATCAACTCCAATATTTTTGTTTTGATTTTTATTCAAATTAAATCATCTACAGTAAAAATACTTTGTACAACAATTGATTGATTAATATTTATTGATGGGAAATAATATTACGGCTTTTCAGTATGTTATAAATTCCGTACCTATTCCATACCTTATATTCGGAATTAAAACGTATCTTTTCAGTATGTTACAAATTCCGTACCTGTATGAAAAATAATTTAACCAAATAAATACATTTATTTTTAATTGATTATTACTTAAAATATTACATATGCACAAATGAACAAATTGAAAATTTGAAAAATTGTAAGTAGTTTAGTTTTTTTGATTTTATATAGATACAGTGCGGATCATCTACTGTACACTCAAAAGTTAAAATTTTTGAAATATTATGTGATCCACACATTGGATTTTAAAAAAACCCGCCACCATTCAATTTAACTTTAAAAAGGTAGTTATTAATCCAAAAAAAAAAAATTTTCTTTTCATAGATTTTTTACTTTTTTGTTGTAAAGAACTTTTATTTATTAATAAAAAAAAAGGAAATAAATAAATCAAATAAATCAAGCGTATGTTGTAGAAAATATTCTATGAAAAAAAAAGTTGTTACACGAAATTTACTTAGTCTCAATTTCTTAAATGTATAACAAAATTTGGAATTTTCAAAATGCTAAGGCTCTGCCAATTTTCAGTTTAAGAAAAAACCAGCCGATAAGTTTTGAGGCTTGAGTCATGAACAACAAAACTTATCGGTTAAATTTTTTAAAATGATATAATTTTTTTTTTGTTTTAGTATTTTGAAGTTGACCAATTGTTACTATAAGCAATTAATGATCCAAATATCATGATCACATTACATTGTAATACAATTGTGATGTTAAACAAACCTGAAATTCTTGGTAATACCAATGTTCATTTTGTCTGGTTTTGTTGCAAGCATGCCCAAATTATTTTATCAACAAAATGTGCGCATTTTTTATGTAACACAAGCGCCCACACTCAATTTCTTTCTTAATATCGAGTTTGGAAAGGAAGGGTCTTTATCTAGATTACCAAAAAGGCTCTTGCATGCACCATAACTTCTCGCCAATTTTTAAGACTTTTTTTTTAGATATAAAAGAAGATGATTGGAAAGCTTTGATGGTGTAGTTTTGCTTTGCTTTAATAATTTAATAATAAAGCTTTGTTTATTATGAAAAAATCATAATTCGAACTTGGATGTTGAATACACATTTTGATTGGCTAATTTGAATTCGCGCGTGTAAATTTGCAAATCAATTGTCTCTCTATATACACAACATAATTATTCTGTAATACCAAAATTTCCTTTTCTCCTTTTTTATATGAAAAACTTTGCACTAAATCTAAATTGCGCCCCCTAGCATCACACAATCGCGACCACAAAACTCTTGTAAAAATTTTTGATTATCTTTAAATTTGTGTTTTCTTTAAACCGGGCCACACGCATCTATGTATACATTCTTAATTTATTAAATTTGGTGTAAACTTTGCAATTCAGTACCAATAAATTTTATGACATCAATGCTCTGTATAATCAGGAGGACTTTCTTCTTTTATATCATAGGTAAACTTCATAATAATAATGTAATAACAATGCGTGATTAATAACAGGTTTAGTTGCAAATTAATTTAATTTGTGGCAAATATTATAATTTTGGTGATTGAGATGGTACGCATAATCAAATTTTATTGAAAAAAAAATATTATTTATTATTATTTTTTTTGATAGATAAGATAGAAGATTCCAACAATTATTAGTTCTTGTTGTTGCTGTGTCATCGTCGTCATCGTCGTTGTTGTTGTGGCTGCTGTTGTTTGTTGTTTGTTTTGTTTTTTTTTTTTTTAAAGATTATTTCCAGTAAAAAACTTGTAATAATGATAATAATAATAAGCTTAGTTACAAATAGGCGTCTTTATTTAACAGTCATATTATTATGGATTTAATGTGGATGTTACAAGGAATGGTTTTTATCTCAATCACAAGCAATAAAACAAACAGACAAACAAACATTTATTGATAATAATAATAACGAGAAGATGAATTTACTGGATCTTTCTTCCAAAATTAGTTCTAGTTTACATATTACACTGTTGGATTGAGTAGAATTGAAAAAATCTTGGGATACACATTCATTCTTAAATTGGAAATTTTAAATAAGAATTATTATTAATTTATTATTGATTATGATTTAAATTTTTTGTTTGTATTTTATAAATCTTGTTTGTGCCACATGAATCGGGTTGAACGTCGGAATTTTACATGGATTTTCCTACAAACAAATAAAAAAAGTTCCTATTGGTATTCTAAGAATATATTAATATACACATATAAAATGTGCCATCATTCCACACCATGATTAGCTCTCTTTTTTGTTATTTATAGAATGAAATACAAATAAGGCAACGTCAATCCCCTAACTTAATTTTGTTTATTTGGATCTACGGGATAATGATGATAATACTTATTTTATTTTTGTTATATTTTTATTATTTTTTTTTTATTATTTAAAATTTATTATTTAAAAAAAATACAAAAAAAAAAAAAAAAGGAATGTATAATGTGAATGTGATTGATTGGATTGAAAAGTTCAGATTTTATATTGCCAGAGAAAGAATTAAAAAAAGCATAAATCTAAATATATTAATTAATTGATCAATAATAAATAAAAATCATATAATTAAGTATTTTTTTCATAAAAAAATTAAAAAAAGTCAAACGTCCCAAAAATAACCATAAATCAAAGAAAAAATAACCAAATATTAAAATAAAGATGAAATTAATTAATTAGTGATTAGGTAAGTAGTAGTAATTAGTAAAAATTATTATTATTATTATTATTAAAAAAAAAAATCTATAAATTTTATTTGGAAATTATTGCATAATAAAGTATTTAAAGTAAATTTTTCTTGTAATTTTGCTTTGGTTTTTTTTCTTTTATTGTTTTGCGGAGGGGGTGGAAAAAAAAAATGCATATGAAGTAAATGATGATGATGATCAAGAAAAAAGAAAATTCTATATAAACATGACTAATATATGTGTATATGCCTGTAACATAATTAAAGATGAGAAGCTATTTGTTTTTTTTTGTAATTGTAATATTTGTGTTTTGTTGTTTTTTGTTGTTGTCAAGTGTTTAAATTCTGTATATATGATTGATTTGAGTGATTATTATTAATATTAATAACAATAATATTAATAATAATATTAATAATTTGTTTATAATAATAACAATAATATTTTACACCAATTATTTTATATGAGATATGGTGGTAAGAGTAGTGGTGATAGAGAAGAAGACGAATGGAAAATTAAAGGAAATAAAAGGTGGTAGGTGATATGAATTGGAGTTTATTTTATATTTTCTTGTAGGAAAAAAAAGAAAGGCAGGGTCGAAAAAGAGTCCATTCAAATAAAAAAATGGAGTTACTTAGGAAAAAAATGTTACAGGTTATGTGTGTGAGTGTATAATTGTGTAAAGGATTTGTTACGAGATTTGTTTTTTGAATAATTAAAAATGAAAGGAAAAAAGAAAATCAAGACGTAAGAAAATTAAAAAAAATTTTAAAGTTCGATTGCAATTAATTAAATGATTATGATTGAGTTGTAATGATGATTATGATATTATGCTTAGTTGATTGATTGAAAATGATAAAATGATAATGATTTTGAATTTAATGACGAACATACGCGTTTTTGTTCCCACCCATATCAATAAAATAACAAGTATATATGTAATAAATCGCCAAATAAAATTTTAACTGATCGGTTTTTTTCTAAATGAGATTACGTGTATAGTGAAGTTTTTAAATTATAAATAATTTCGAGTGATTTTAGCAGGACTCAACATTTTAACACCTTCGACTTCACCATCATAACGAGTTTTTTTGACTGGTCTACCCAGCTTATGTACTCTTAAATGTCTTCTCATGTTACTTTGTACTGAAAATTTTCTACCGCAACCAGGCTCGGAACATACAAAAGGTTTTTCCCCAGTATGTGAATAGGTGTGGATCCTGAGCGAACTTGGGCGAGAAAATCTCTTTGAACAATATTGACATTGATAACGATTACCATTACAATTACTACTTGTGGTGGGACTACATGATAATGGATGTAGAGATTTTGGTGTGAAATGTTTTGTGGTAGGAGTTGAAGTTAAATTTGATGAAATCGTACTTATGCGTGGAAGATTTGGCTGTAAAATCAATGATGATGTTGATGTTGATGTTGGAGAAGTAGAAATTGATAATTGTTTACGATGATCAAATGGTGAAATTGGTATTGGTTGAATGGTATAAGGAAATGAGTTGTGATACCTTTGTTGTTGTTGTTGTTGTTGTTGCTGGTGATGATGATTATGATGATTATGAGGATCTTGTGAGTATTGATAATGATATGGAACATAACGTGAAGAAGATTGAGAAGAATAGATGAAAGGAAGGGTTGGAGAAGATGGTTTTATACAACAACTGCATGGATGATTGACAATTTGTTGCGATTGTGATTGACTATGGTGATTGTAATTATTATTATGATGATTATGTGAAGCATAATTATTAAATAGAGATTGTTGATGAGAAGTAGTCATATCAGGCGATTCAGGAGGTGAAAGCAAAGACTTAATACTGGCATGAGAAGAAGAACAAGAATTGTTGTTGTTGTTGGGATGACGATGAATGTCATTTGAATTCATCAATCGTTTATAGTTTTGACTTGATTCATTGATTGAGGGAAGATAAGATGAAATATAGACATTATTATTATTGTTGCCGTTACCATTGTTGTTGTTATTGTTGTTATAATTAATTAAAGATGTTTGTTGTTGAATAGAAGGAAAATTGAATGAAGAGGCTGTTTTTTATCAAAAATTTGATGAGAAAAAAGTGAGAATTTTTAATTTAAAATTTTTTTGTTTAAAAAATTTAAAACACATACCATCATCGATAGGAGAATCCAAAAGATATTTGATTGGAGGGAGATAAGTTTTTGACTGCATATTTTTTTGTTCTGTTACAAAAGTAAAGCTTTAATATTCAAACTTTTTAAAAATTTTTTTAATGTTTCAGATAGTAGTAATATATTTATGAAAATCAAAAGAAAATTTCTGTTTTTGGCAAAATTCAAGAAACTATATATAATTATATATATAATATTATATAGTATATATATATTATATGTCTAAAAATCGCTCTAACGAGAAGAAATAATAATCCTTTTCTTCTCAAACAAAGAGAATTTTTAAATGAATATAATAAGATAACTAGAAATAAAAATAATATGAATAATTTATTATATATAATAAATATATATCTATTTAAAATGTTTTTTTTTAGTTTTTTTAACAAAAGGTGAGAATTCAAAAGAAGTAAAAAATTTTGAGTGCGTTTGACCACCACGGTGTTAAAAACCAGAAATCACTCTTTATATACCTTTTTTTTGTGTGACATAATTTTTCCACAGTTTCATTATATAAATATTAAACTTGTATAATAATAAACTTTATATAATAGTATAACATAAAAATCAATTCAAAAATCAATTCAAAATCGCGCATTAAAGGAAAATAGATAAATGTTAAATTAAAAATATCACGACGACTCCCGTGAAGTAGTACGGATATATAATTTTTTTCATACATTAATATAATATTTGTAGTTGTAAGATTTTCTTTGTATTTATTTTATTTATTTATTTACCCGATGTGGTCTATTGGATTTTTTTTATATGAAAAACTAATTAATAATTTAATTATTTATATGTAGCTCGGATGTATATCGTTCATCACATTTCATACAAATTTCACATTACTAATTATTTAATTGAAAAAAAATTTTTTCTCTCTCTTTCTCTTTCTCTCTTATAGGCACATGCTCTCTTTTCTTTCGTGCGCGCGTACGCACACGCACACACACACACACTCTCTCTCTTACTCCCTCCCTTTCTCTTTCGCGCACGCATACACACACACTCTCTCTCTTTCTCGCGCACGCACGCACTAACACACGCATTCTCTCTTTCTCTTTCGCGCGTGCGCACACACATTTCATAATTAAAATCTCGATAAATGCATTTTTTAAATTAAACGTTTCCAAAATTAATATTTATTTTCTTATAAAAAAGAAGAAAAATAATAATCAAATTTAAAAGCTAAATGTCTTATGTAATAATAATTTTCATTTTCTTGCTTGCTTAGGTAACAACATCAAACAGCATGTTTCAGACCAAGAGATTAGCAAATTTTACTATTGAATGAATGAATCAGAAACACATAGTTAATTTTTAAATGAAAATTTGTAACGGATAATCCCGAGGTATCTTCATATAAAATCAATGGTTGAATAAATATTTACAAATATAGTATACAGAATATATAGTGTATATATATATATATATATTAATGATCAAACCAAAAAAAAAAAAAATGCATGCAAAGTAAATCAATTTAATCATCATAATAATTACACTACAAAATTTGTAATGTTGTTGACATATATTTTAATATTTTATAAATGTGGATGGGTGGTAACCCCGTCTCGATCCGAATGTGATCCGGAATTCGTATGACAATCTATTTAAGGACAAACAACATCACAAAGTTTAACTGTTGAAAATAAGCATCTGTTTCAAATATAAACACTTGTGTTCAAAACATTTTCTATTATTTAATAGTAACTTTTCTCGCAATTATTAATGGTAAATATTTGGCTGGCTACATCAATATTAATAACATCTATATAGAAATGTAAAAATACAAAAATATAAAACCGTTATTTTTGTTTGGTATATATATTTACATCGGCTATTACTATCAGCAATCAGCCATACTTGTTGTTGTTTACATACAAATTCTGAATAATATTCTTTCTTCTTCGTCTTCGATTATTGATTGTTGATTGTTGATTAATTGGATGATTTGATTTTCTTTCCAAAATTAAATCTTTATTTATTGTAAATCGCCTAAAAAATAAAAACGATCCACTCACTCACTTTATTAACGTTATCAATTATTGCGTTTTATTCTCGATCGACATAATATTTAAGCATCTTTTTTCATAATAGTATATCTATCCATCCATCTATATAATATCTACACTATTTACTTTTTACTATTTAAGCAAAAATATAAAAAAAGAATAGGATAAATAGGAATTGGGATTGATTACTTTTTTTTAATCAATCCAACATCTATTTTCGCCTGTTTTATTCGGGTTTTCCAAAAAAAAATTTTGTTTTTAATAATAATTTGTTTACACTTAGTTAAATGATTTTGAATTGAAGCGATTCCAATTTCAAGCACTACATATATATATCAGGAATCTTGTTAATCACAGTACGATGAGTCTATATAGTCACGTGACGGCCATATTATAAAAATAATTTTTAGATTTATTATGTTGTGTAAATCCTTAAATGACCAATTAATTATTTTTACAAAGAAATTATTATTATAGAATCGTTACACTTATTATTTTAAAATAAGATAAAACGTTAAAAAAATGCAATATAGCAAATTAAACTGCATCGATCTCGGAGTATATAATATGTAGACATCCAACTGACACATTATTTTAATTATTAATTATTACAAATAGTATTTTTGAATGAATGGATAAATGGAATAAAGATTTACATTTCCAAACATTAATTAATTGATTGTACCATATAATTAATTATTTAAATTATTTATAAATAAAAATTATTATCTCATAGAAGCAACATTAATCTGTTTTTTTTAAAAAAATATACTGTAATGTTTGCATAGAATTATTTTATACTAATAGAATTTTCCAATTCGAAATCCCATTTCTTTTGGTAGTATAATATTTTTCTTTGCAAAGACGGGTTATGTAAAAATACGGATCTTAGAAAAAGATCACCTCATCGTCACAATCTTCATAGTAATAACATTATATTTGTAAATCTTCATATGAAAATCTTCATTATTTCATTTTTGGGATTTCATAAATGTTTCTCCTCATTATTATATTATTACTGAATTTTTCTTTAATATATTGTCGGAATTAATAGTATTTCTGACCAAAATTAAATGCAGTAGAATTATTTACCAAAGTTATAAAAATAGAGTTTATTCAATTTTCTTTGCATGTCATAATTTAATTTTTTTTTATTTTTATTTTTTTCATGTATTTGATTTCGGGGATTACATTTTGAGTTTCGGATATTTGCTCAGTTTTGTAAATTGCTTTATAAACACTAATACTAAATCGATTTAGGCATTTTTAACACACACAAATTTCATTTGTTAAAGATTACCAAATGACAATATCTTTTTCAGAGTTTACATGTGAGACATTTGGTTTATTTGGCCTGAGCGCCTTTTTCTTTTTTTTCTCAAGTTATGACATGTGGGTATAAACTTTTTTCGCCAAAAATGGATTTACTATAATGAAATTTATTATTGTTAAATAGTCGTTTGTGATGATGTTATTATTGTCCAATTGCATCTGAACAAATTTACATTTTTAAATGGTTGTCAAATCTTACAATTCTTTCTCCTTTACCTTAAAAAATAAATAATCTGCAAAGGCAATTTTTATTAATACTAACTGCTGTAAGAGATATGGAAAGTCTTACAAAAGTTAGATACTTGAAATGTGTTCAAAAGTAATACCTCATATACCTAAAATGTACTAGTGGAAAAAAACTAAGTTTTTGAGTTGTATGAAATTATACTAAAAAAATGTATTATATACATCGAATTTTCCATTGATAATTTGAGAACATTTTCAGTATTCAAAACTTTGTAGGGAGAAAATGGCATGATATGAGTTGTATGTCAGAAGCCCTCCGCTACAAATATGTTGATTCGTATATAGAGTGAACGAACATGGCGTATATGATAACAATGCAATCAATAAACCTTTGTCCTCATGCATTCCATTGGATTAATACTGATAGCAAAGTTTAGATTTCATATAATGAAATGTTTGTGATAATGTCGTTTTTACAACGTCGTCAATATATTTGGTAATGTGGTGAAAAATCATTGACAGTGACAAACCGTTTTTACAATAATTTTTTTTACCCCTTTCTAACAATTTCAAGGTATTTTACAATTATTGAAAAATCTTTTGAATTTTACGTAAATTTTACAATCATGAATTAAATGTTTTCTGCCGGTGTAATCATACTTTCTCCCCAACCACTTTTTGAAAATGGGTTTTTTTTATCAACCATGTATGAAATTTAAACTAGAGTCATTTGTTTGCATATGCTATGAATTTCGTTTCCAAATAAAGGATCATATGAAATTTTTATATGAAAACGTGGCTTTTTTTTTTTTAAAGATAAAAACGAAACACTGGTAAAAAAGTTTATTTTCTACAATGATTTCAATGTATTTGGTAAAGATTTACATTTTAATTTTACTAATGGTGCTGATCACAAGTAAACTCTTTCAATTTTTAAAAAACCTGATTATCTTTCCAAATTAAGTAAAAATTTGGTAAAAGGTTTTCGAATTATGAGATTCAAATTAGGCAACTATTTGCATATGAATTTAGTCCAGTGTTTCAATTTGGTCTTTCAAACATAGGGCATCCTCAGAAATTAAATTTGATTAACTGATCTCATAAATTTGTTGATCAAAATTTATTTAATCTTAGGATTTGATTAAGATTTATTTTGCTATTAAAAATAAATCTTACCTTACAATATAGAAGTTTGCCTAAACTAATAAATTTCAACAATAGTTTCAGCAAATTAAAAAATTTAGTTTTGATTTTCAAGCAAGCAAAATGTCAAAACTAAATCTACTTGTGAAACTAAATCTATGTGCCAAAACTATAAAATGTGCAAGCATTTTGTGTACCCAATGATTCATAAAGCATATTGATAATATTACTTTACCAATAATAGCATAGTGGTCATTCGTTTTATCACATGTGACTAAATCGATCATTGATCTTTTTTATGTTGTGAAACATGCGGCTTCAATTGAATTTAGAATAGAAAAAAGTCGCGTGACTGCGCACAAAAACTTGTTTAACCTGAGATGTATTTTTTTAATGTGTATATTTTGCTCTCTATGTTCTCAGTATGTGTGCGAAAAATGATTAAATTGCTTTTGAAGGGTTACATAGGAGCTATATTTCAAGCTTTAATGATCAATGTAAGTATATTGTAAGACATTCTAGACTCAGAATCATGCATTTTTGTTTTATGATATGTTTATTTAAAATTTTACCATACAAGCATTTTGGAAATAATCATTTCTTCATTTAATGTAACAAATTATCATTAACCATTATCTTTTTATAGTCTATTATTATATAGGATTTTATATTTGAGACAACACCCTTTTTATAAAGTTCCATGACCATGTATTAATGTTATACCTTCTTGTTCATCCTCTTTGATCACAACATCATTATTATTGACAAGAGATGGAGAGAAAGAAAAATGCAAGAAAGCTATCTATGATGGAAGATAAACTCTCACTTGTAAATATTATTGTTTATTTTTTTTTGTGTTGTGATCGAGTTTTTTGATATATAAACTTGATATATTAATATTTTATTTATTATAGTGAAAAAATTATTTAAACACACATGCATATATATATATAACTTGGTTTCTAAAAAAAAATTTAAAAAAAGGTGATTGATAACAAACAAAATCGTTTTATGTGTATATCTAGATCAGATTGAATAGGAAATCTTACTGACAAATAGTTTTTGGTATTGATTTGAGAATTAACTGTTATTTTCTTTCTTTATCAAGAGAATTGTTTTGAAAGTAGGTCACTTATATATTTTGATTAATTAGAGAAACATTATTTCTTGATTTTTTAATGATGCATTTAAAAAACAAGAAGGATTTTTAAACAACAATAACAGATATACTCATGGTGTAATTATAGAGTGATGTATACAATTTAAAAAATGTATTTAAAATATATTTCTTTTATATTTACATATTTACATTTATTTTTATTTTTTATTTCAAAATTCATATATTCATTTATATTTATGTCACCAATTTATCTATTTATTTATAGGAAATGTCAGATATATATATACAGTATTATATAATGGATGACAATTTATGATCAAAGGTAAAATGTTGATTTGATGAAGTTGAAAAGTAAATAATATAATAATATACAGGGTGTAACAAAAAAAACTGGATTTTTTTTTATGCAACATAAATGCATTTCATGTGTTTGTTTTCTGTCCAACTTGAGAGATGTAAAATGGAAAATAAACATGATAATCAGGAGTAAATTTGAGCATTGTTTACAACCCTGACCCTTAGTGTACTTTTTGCTTTATGTACAAACACAATGCCTGCTTCTAAGCAAGAAATGCAACATCAAATGCATATTACATTTGTAGAACAAGGGCATTCACAATGGCCAGAAATTCATTGCCGAACAAACATCCCACTGTCTACTATTTATGGTAACATTAAAAAAATAAAAGAAAAAGGGACAGTGGAGCACACATGAGGAAATGATCAGCCCAGGAAAATAACTCCAAGATGATTGGACAATCAATATGGAGAAATGACTCAATTTCCACATGGACCTTAGCTCAAAAAGTGTCACATATGATAATTTCGATCTACCTGACCACTTATGGGTACTCAAAAGCATTGCCTAGACAAACACCTATGTTAATCAAAGCTCATAAGCAAAGGCATGTTGAGTGGGCATGTCAACACCTTAATGACAATTTGAGGAAGACATTATTTTCTGATGAAACTGCATTTCAACTTTACTGAAACACCATCAAATGTTGGTACAAAGGTGAATGGCCAATTTGTTCCATGCCCAAAGATCACACAAGTGTCTTTGCATGGGCAGATTTTGCATAGTTGGAAAAACAAGTTTATTTTGTTTCAGGAGGATAATGGATGCCAAATTTTATGTAGAAATCCTCCAGAAACATATGCCAGAAGTAAATAAGATGCTTGGAGGTAGATGGAGACTCCAGCAAGACAATGATCCAAAACACATGAGTCATCTTACTATGGAGTTTCTGAAAGAAATCATTCTGGTGGTTATGGACTGGCCATTGAATAGTCCTGATTTAAATCTGATAGAAAACCTTTGGGGAATTGTTAAGAATAATGTAGAAAGGCGTATGCCAAAAAATCTTGGTGAACTAGAGAGATTTATGATGGAATAGTGGAATAGAATTCTGGAAAGCATGTTAATTAATTTAATAGAATCAATGAAATGACGTTGTGAGCTTATTATTGAGAGGAATGGAGAATGGATTTCTTATTAATTATTATCAAATAAATTTGGTTGTTTTTATCTTACAAATGACCCATTTTTTATAAAAATATACAGTTTTTTTTGTTACACACTGTATTAGACTATAACAAAAAAAACAAGCCTATGTATTATAAACATTCAATAAAGAAATACTATATAAATTTTTTTATTTATTATAAACATTTTATTTTTATCAATTTGAACTAAATTTCCTTCCCTCCAATATTAAGTTTTTCAAATTTGCATAATGATCTTCAAGCCAATAAAATTTATTACCATGTGATATATCACTTGTGTGTGAGATATTTTTATAGTAAAAATTTATTGCTTTGAAAAATTTTAAAATAATGGTATCAAACCAAGGAACATCAAATACTTTAGATAATTATTTTCAACATGAAAATGATGATATATATGAAATTTCATCAATTACACCAGAATTGTCAAATAACAAAAGAAAACATGCTGGCAATAGACCATTGTCAGAAGTTTGGACCCATTTTACAAAAGGAGATGAAAAACCAAAGGCCATTATGAAGCAACTTGTAAATATTGTCATTAGAGATGAGATAGAGCTTATCCTAGTAGATTGGAAATTCATCTAGCAAATCAATGTATTGAGTTTCAGCATTCATTTGTAGTTTCAGCACAGTGATTGAGTTTCAACAAAATGACTAAGTTTCGGATAGCATAATGGGCATTTAATTTCATTGGCTAAATTTTGTGATGATCTCCCTTCCAGATATCACGCAAAAATTAAATTTATTGGCTTGATGATCATTACACAATTTGAAAACAATATAAATTTATATCGGAGGAGAATTTAATTTCAAAATGGAATAAGTGAATTTCAAGTTGATGCAAGAATATATTTAGATATAAAGCAATTATCATAAAATAATCATATATATTGTATATTTAAAACAATAGATTTACAAAATGTTAATAACAATGATCTATTATTTATTGTTGTTATTATTATTATTATTATTATTATTATTATTATGTTAATAACATAATTAATCAAAATGTATAAATGACTGGGGTGTTACATATCAGCATAAACACAAACATAGTTGAGCACACATATAAAAAATCATATGTGAGGAAGCATAATGGACATTCGTTTTATCACTTATCAGTAAATAATGTTTTATTCCAATCGTCATTAGGATGTTGTTGTGCCCATTGTACATGGTTTTCTTTGTGAACAGCTGTCAACATTGGCATAGCTATTGGCAAAGCTTTTTTATAACCCTTTTCATATATGTGTCTAAGAATGGTTGAATAAGACACTTGTACATGGTTTATTGATAACTTTGTTGCCAATGTTCTAGTCGAAACTGATGTATCTCTGCATATATATTGTCCCAAAGCTCTTGATGCATCTGCAGTAATTTTTTTTGACAGCCATTTCCTCTAGCATGATTCAAATTACTGGTTGTTTTTAATTTTTTATATTATCATACATCAGGAAATTAATTTAGCATAAACTTGCATAAATCTTATGATGCCGACATAATATTGTGTAAATCTTACAGTGCCAACATAAGTTTTACACTTTTTTATTATTAAACTTACAATTGACACATGTAAAATTTTTTTATATTTTCCAGATGTAGATGGTAGAAAGGGGTATATTCATTCTTTTGTTTATTTCCTTGGCCTCACATATACCATTATTCCATAAATGTAATATGGCTTGACATTGTGTTTCTTGTCTCGAAGTAGGCATGTTATAGTTATTTTTTTTAACAGGCAAAAAAGATTATCAGTTACAGAAGATCTCAATATTTAATTTTGAAACATAAGTTTATTTTGATTTTTTATAAAGCACAAATTAGATTTAAATTTGGGAAGCTATACATGTTTTTAGCTCACATAAAATTTTCTGGTTTTTTTTGAAACACACTGTATATATATGTATATGTACACATTAATTTTTTCTGTAATAGTTATTTAATAAAAATAATGTTTATTATAATTATAACCAAACAAGTTATTCTTTTACCCATTAAATATAATTAATATACACAAATAAGTGTGTTTATAATTATAACTAACCATGTTATTCCTTTTAACCATTAAATATAATATAACCAATCAAGTTATTCTTTTACTCATTAAATATAATTAATATACACAAATAAATGTGTTTATAATTTATAACTGACCAAGTTATTCCTTTTACCTATTAAATATAATATACACACATAAAAATCAGTAACCTGATAAATGATTTTAATACTATATACAAATTCAATAATTTTTTTTCTTTACCTGCAAATTCATTGATATCATTCATTGATATCTCATTTAATCCAAAAAAATTGATAATAAAAATAATCAATTAATATTATTTATGCTCTCTGATCATGACTAAATTATTCACTTTACCATTGAATATATACATATATAACAATTGGTATAATATTCCTAATAATTCATAAAACAATAAATTTATAAATTTATAAATTTATATATATATGTATATAAACAAGTTATTTAAAAAAAAAAAAATTTTTAAGTAATCCTTACATGCAAATGTTTGTAAATTTAGATAAAAGCAAACTTATGGCATATTCATTAATAGACAACTAGAAGTTCATTCTATATATCCCTAGGTTACTATTAATAAGAAATTTTGTATAGTTGGTTAACAAAATTACTTTTTTAAACCAATACATTTGAGATCAGAACTTACTATTAAAAGATCTTAGAAACTAGAAGTTCTATTTTATTTATTCCTATGATTATTAAGAATTTTGTATAAAGTTACAAGAAATGATAAGGTTTCTAACGAAATAACTTCGAATGTGAACTTAAATAATGAAAAAAAATGAAATTTTCTTCAACTAATAGCTTTTTATATCTTGTAAATTTTGCAGTGATCCTTTGGTTATATATTCAGAAGAATTTGTTTCGACTTTTATATATAAAAAAATTTTTTGTTCAACATATACAGAAGTATCACGTTAGACCATTTGTAATATGGTTGGCTTGGTCTAAAGACCTCCTATTGCTGCGCCATATGGCCAAATTTCAAAATAGCAATTTTGTAATTTGTTTCAAAAATGTAATAAAATTTTTCAAAAAATAGGACTTCACGTGATTTTAGTTTTCTTACTGCCAAATTTAGATACG
>CAUDNR010000664.1:4464-15208 GCA_958430865.1 Entrophospora sp. SA101
TTCGTAATTAATTTCGTAATTACGTATTACGTATTACGTATTACGTTTTTGGCAAAATAATTACCATAGCATGTATACTCAGACCCATATGTGAGAGAAGTAGATAAAAATCTATATGTTGATCCAGGGCAAAAATGTGTAAAAATCGATGAAGTGAAGTATTTCTCTTCTAAGATAACATAACTAAAATATCCACAAACAAAAAAATAACGTGATTTTAGATCTATTAATACCATAAAATTATCTTTATTAAAAAAAAAATTTTTTATCTAATAAAAAAACAAACTTTACTAAGTCTTGGGGAATAATTTACAGGAGAGTTAAAATAATTTTCTTTATTTATAATTTTATTAAAGATTGTATCAATAATAATATAATTGTTTTCTTGTAGTGGGCAGGAAATTAGATCAACCAAAAGCAAGTTGTTAATATTAAAATAATTGTATGATAAATTACTTGTAATTTGCTAACATTTTATCAGCTACATCTCTTTTCATTTCTGCTGAGTATCTAGAAACCCAATTACATATAGTTTCTACCTTAGGAATTTCATCATGAGAAAGTTGGGTATTATGAACAGATTCTTCAATAAGTTCTTTATGCATATCCTCCAGTGTGAACCTTTGGCTCTTATCATAATAATACAAAGCAAAAATTTTCTACTATTTAGTTCAGTTAAAATTGTCATGCCTAAACAAATAGGGTAAAATTCTAACCATTTTCAGTAGAAATTTCATGCCACCAGTGATGAGCAAAAGGTCCATAGTGTAATTAAAGTCAATTATTCTTTGAGATGCAAATGTCGGTGAAACTTCTTTACGTTTAGGCATTTAAATAAAAATTTTATATTTATACAATATGTACAAAAAATTTTTTTTAATATATGAATGCAGCTAGCTAAAAATTTGATTTGATATAAAAGTATGTCTGATATAAAAAAAAAAAAATTTGAGATATGAAAGAATAATAAAGAATTATATGGACGTGTCTGGATTCAGAAAATGTGACTTTTTATTAATATTAACCCCGTTTTTTATTATTAAAAAATATGCCGATCATCTACTTCTATCACGTATCACGAATTAATATAGAAAAGCAGCCTCAGGAAAATGTCACACGACTAATAATGAGTAAAAAAGTAACGATTTACAGTTGTACAATTCATTAAACCTAGGTACTAATATTACTGATGCTTCATCACTTCTTCAATTTCTTCAACAATAGATGCAATTATTTCTCCAGGTAAAAATTTTTTTTTTGAATTTTACAATATTTATACTATATAAATAAATATAAAATAAAAAATATTTTTGTAAATAAAATTATAAAATATACATTAAAATAAAGTTTTTTCATTTATTATATATAATGTATTTGATTCATTATTATAGATTCGAACCGGTCAGTTTGAATCAAATCAAATCAGTTCAAATCAAATTATATATTCGAATCAGTTCGAATTGTATCAAATCAATCCGAATTCGAATCCGTTCGAATCAAATTATATATTCGAATCTGTTCGATTCGATTTCGTTTTGAATGAAACGAATCAAAAATTAAGTGATTCAATTCGATTCGAATTCGAAACAGTTCGAATTGGTTCGAATTTCATTGATTCGTTCGGAGCCTTAATTAGCAATCTTTTTTCAATTTCTTTAGAACATATAAAAAATTTTTTTTTTATTTTGCAAGAAAAAAAACTCTCTATAACTTAAAAGCTTGATATATTTTCTATAATTTCCCTTGGTTTCATGTTTGTATCTCTTTAGCTGAAAGCTCTGATACAATTTTTATTTATATAGTTTTTATATATATTCTTATTTTTTTAAAAAAAAGTTTGTTATTGATCGACATTACGTTGCATCTCACACAACTCTAGTTTTGTCGTATTTGGTCATGTAGTTCAAAATATTGTAACACATAAATTATTATTGCATTTCTGAGCATATATGATATTTCCTCCTTTTGGTGCTAAAATATGAATCATTTTTATGCAAGTACATTTATTTATTTTGCTATAATTATTTCAAATGGTTTTTCCAATGGCAATAATTCGGAATGCTTTATCATCAAATAATACTAATGATGACAAAAGATCAATAACTGATAATGGCTGCGAGGAAGTAATTGATTATTATGATAATGAACCAGTAACTCCACGAGAATTGAAGGCTTGGTATTTACAAAACATGGCGGTAAATTCTCTTTCCTTCTTTACTTCTACCTTGTTTAATTCTCTATAAGAATATTCACATTTTATCTACTCTTTAATTCATCATAGATTGAACCATATGGAGTAGCAGCAATATCGATATTGACACCTCTCATATTAGAAAGTTATGCTAGCCAAACAGGGTTTAAAGCTAGTGATATAAATATCCCATGTGATGTTGTAAGTATTTATAGTAAAATAATTTGTGTGATGTAGTATTCTAATTTTATTTTTCCATATAATAGACTGAACCAAATTATAATTGCATTACAAAATTTGGTAGTGGTTATGTGAATACTGAAAGTTACTCATTCTATGTTCTAGCAATTTCTGTTGTATTACAAGCTTTTGTATTTATTAGTTGTGGAGCTTTGGCTGACTATGGAAGTAAGTATAAAAGTTTGTGCACAAGCTTGAGTTTATAACTGTGAGTATTAAACTAATAATTTGAACCTTTTTCTGATTTTCATTCAGAATACAAAAAATTTTTTTTATTGTTTTTCTCTTATTTGGGTGGATTTAGTCTAGTTGGTTTTATATTTGTCTATGAACCAGGTATGATTTATTAATTAATATGTTATTTATTAAATATGATTATTTATTAAATATAAAATAATATTTTTAATTAATTTTAGAATTAAATTGGTTAGCTGCTACTTTCACCATAATTGTGTAAGTTCCAATTAACAAATTCACATTTATTCCAAAAGAATCACATCATTAATTTTAAATCTCAAATTAAATAGAAATTTATGTTTTGGAGCAGTAAATGTATTCTTGCTAGCTTATATTCCAGTCTACTCTCGACTTCTACCTAATGTCATAGAAGCAAGGAATGATCCTAACAAAGGCTATCATGAAGTTGAAACCTTGATAGAATACAATGGAAACAAATTATCAACTAATGCTATAGGTACAGGTGTAGCTACTGGTATAATTCTGTTGGCAATATGTGCTGCTATTGCTGGCTTAATGGATGCTTCTATACTTAGTCTTAAAATTGGATGTCTAATAATTGGTGCTTGGTGTTTATTCTTATCAACTTTTCCTTTATTATGGTTAAAAAATAGGAGTGGCCCTCCTTTACCAAGGTTTGCTTGCAAATTATTAAGAAAATTTTTTGAGAAGCATGAAAATGCAAATTTCAAAGCTCTTTTAATATTTCTAATATATATTCATATATATTTATTTAGTAATGAAAATATATTTTTATATTCAATTAAACGTGTTTTCATGACATTATCAAAAACACGTCAACTTTGGCAAACTATGAAACTTTTATTAGCCTGGTTCATAATTAGTGATGGTTTGAATACAATTTCATCAGTTGCAGTTATCTTTGGTAAAAAAGTATTTAATTTGTCATTTGCTGAATTGTTGACTGGTGCATTATTAGTGCCACTTATGGCAATCATTGGTGCATATCTATTCTTATTCATGCAACAAAAACTAAGTCTATCAACAAAAACAATGGTTCTAATTGTTTGTGGACTTGAAGCCTTATTACCAATTTATGGATTGTTTGGTTTCTTTGCTCCTTTTGGTTTAAAAGAAAAATGGGAGATTTGGTTATCTGTTGTTTTTTTTGGTTTGATGCTTGGTGCTGCTCAGAGTTTTTATAGAGTTTTATTTGCAAGTTTGATACCTAAAGGTCATGAAAATGAATTTTTCTCTTTGTATGAAATTACTGATAAGGTAAACATTATTTTAATATTATTATTTGTATGTAGAATAACCAATTAAAAATGTTTTTAATTTAATTTAGGGCTCTTCATGGATTGGTACACTTTTAACTGGAGTTATTAATGATCTAACTGGTAATTTACGTTATACTTATTTTGTTTTGACAATTATGTTGGTGTTACCTTTATTGCTTATAGCTACTGTTGATGTTGAAAAAGGAAAAATTGATGCTGAAAATTTTTCAAAAAGAGAATATAGTAAAGAAATTAAAATTGATAACAAAGATGACAATGATAATACATTGGACATTGATATTAAGAATAATAATTTAAATTATTGTAAATAAAAATTTTAAAGACAATGATAAAAATATCTGTACTCCATATTATTTTTGAATTGGGATAAAAAAATCATATCCCTTTTTCCTTCATTCAATCTTTTATTTTGAAATATCCTGCAGATCAATGGGGAAGTTTTGAAATCTTCAAAAAATATCGAACCAAAAAATTTCTCAATATATGGGGAGTTCAAATAGTTTTGAAAATATTGTTATAAAGATTAGGCATTCTTATCTTTCAAAAAAAAAGTTTGAATTTTTTGGTCTGTTAATTAATAAGGTATTTAAAAATATCCAATAAAAATTTATTTTTTGTGCACTGTGAATGGATACTATATGTCTAAATTTTTTTATTTACATATTAACTCATTCCCTCAAAATATTTCCCTTAACTTTTATACAATGTCTCAGTCTCATATGCCAATTTTGAAAGCAATTAAAATGTTCTTCTTGTGGTATGTATCTGTTATTGATTTTACAGCATGTGCAAGGTCTTGAATCCTCTCAAACCTCTTCCCACCAAGTTCTTTCTTAATTTTAGAGAACAAAAGCAAACCACAGGGGGGTGGGGAAGCATTACAACTCGTTCTTTTTGCAGATATTTAGTGACAACCTTTGCCTTGTATGGTGCTGTTGTTGTAGAGAATTTCTTTCTTTTGAGATTGAAAAGACAATCAAGGACCATAAATATCTAAAACGTTAGCATATAATCACCAGAAACATTAAAATTTTATTCCAAATTAATTCTTTACCTATTAAAGTATCAGCAAAACTTCTTAAAGAAGCATCTATCGTATCTATTAAATCTACTCCTCGTTTACTATTCTATTTGTGGTTTCTATGTCAATGTTATGATCATTAAATAGTATTTTTATTGCTGAGTTCCTTGCATTCACGATCTTTCTCAAGTTATTAAAAAAGTTATTATTAAAACTCAAGTTCGTTAAAATGAAATAATCAATCGGAATTTGGAGAGAGCAAATTTACTTACAGTATTATTTGCACTAAAAGAATAAATAAAATTAAAAACATAATTAATAAAAAATTAGAATGATGACGATGCGTTTCAACGATCACGATCACGACCACCACCATTATTCTTTTTAAATAACTGGAGTGACGACGAGTGGTGATGACCACCACCATTCTTACGATAAGCACTTATCCTAACGCACCAGAACCATCTTGTCTTCTTCTTTGTTGTTGAAGCTGACGTGAAATTTTATTAAAAATATTTAATATTAAGAATTATTTATGTATGATTTTTTTTTGTTGACGCGATTATTTTTTTTTTTTTTTGGAAAAACAATCTATTTTTCACAAGATAACAAAACGCGAGTCTCCTAAAGAAGACGTGCTAATGACAGAGATACTATTTTTTATTTGTATTGATATAATATGGTGTCTTTTGGCTATTATAAATATTTTAAAATCTTGCTGGGTAATTATAAGATCCTTATCAAGATGATAACAAATGAACGATTGGTATTTTTCCTTGCGTAATCGTTAATAATAATATCAATATTAATATAAATATAAATACAAGATGTCAAGACAGCACACCACTGAAAAAGAAACAATTCAAACATTTCGATATGTGATGTTTGATTATCGGAAATTTTACAATTGTCAAGACATGCACGCTATATACCTTGAACACATTACAGTCATTCACACATCTTCCTCATATACATAATGCTAATCTGACCAAGATTTCTATGATGATACAATGATGCAACTGAATTCCAGGGAGGCGCATGGAATGCATCAAAGCTGCACCAATCGTCAAGGATGTTTTCACTGATCTTCCCAGACCAGAGAAGGCTTGCCATATTAGACAAAAAGTCGCCCTGTGACCAAGTTGCAACTCTGCAGCAAAGTTGTGATATTAGGTGCACATAAACATCAAAGCAACGAGAATCTACAACTTGTTTCAAGTACATGAGGTTACAATTCAGGGCAGGATTGGTGGCCCTGAAATTGCATTTGGGCTTTGATGTTAAGAGGAAAGTTGTAAAATAGTGTTTGTTTTGTATAATTATTTTCCTAAATTCTCTGTTTCTTTAATACTAACCAATTTATAATTGTGGGTAGGGGTTTTTGCCCTGTCCTGTAGATTAAAATTATCGCATGTTTTATATAGAACCTGAATTAGCAGATCATAGATGCCACTTCCAAATTAGGAAGGTCTTATATATATGGTGATCAGTGTGTAAATTTCAGTGTGTAACTAATGCAGATTTCTACAAATTTAGAAACTATCTGCAGAAAACTGCTAATGTACGATGTTACACCCGCACATTCCGCACATTGAATTTTATACACTGATGGTGATATATACATATATAGGAATTTTCCTTAATATTAAAAATGTGTAATTGGAAAATGGCCTATTTCCCAAATTTTTTATTGGACATTCTAAATTTTATCAGAATGCCCGGGATTTTATAATACCCTGGTCTTCATCACTTTTTGATGCTATTACCCTTGTTGTGTGTTTAATCAAATAAAAATCGTTGGTTATTTAGTCATCTGCAATCATTTATCAGCCAGAAGTGAAATTGGATTGGACAATTCTTTGGATGCAAAAATAATAATTTTATTATTTGTATTTCAAATTCAAGTATGTTTTAAGGATATATAAAGTAAATTACAAATCAAGAAATAAGTATGTTTTAAAAATTATTAAAATTCAGGGTATATTTTTTTAAGTGTATATTAGGATATCTACATTCCTATTGCTGTAAAAAATAAGAATGTTTTAATTGTAAAATAAGTATATTCATACATATTTTTCAAATATTTATTGAATCATCTTTTTTGATTTAAGTATGTTTTGTGAAAATAAGTAGGAAATAAGTATCTAAACTTTTGGGTGTGAAATTGAAATATTAAATTTTTTTTGAAATTTTTCTTAAAATTAAACAAAATAATATTATTCTGATTGATAATAAAGTTAAAAATACATATATGTTTTATAATTTTGACTATTTAATAAAGTTTTTTTTCAAAATTTTTTCTTTTAGGACATTTATCAGGAATTCCATATTTGCATATTCTCTGTCTGTATATTACAACCTAATTACAATATGACATTATGTTTGATTTTGGCATTACAGCTATCATTAAAATGTCATAATATTATGACATTCACAAATCAATTTGGGCTGCATCTATATCAACCATATTATATGTCCTTTGTCCAATTAATTTCTTTATTACATTAAAACTTTCACAATTATTAAGTTTATTTACAAAAGACTTTATTTTATAGATAATATATACAGCAATGGATGTGTTACCGGAATTTAGATTTTGACGCAGATCTTTTGGTCGAATCTCATAATTCCGGGTCAATTTAAATTTTATTTCATTTATTTTTTAATTTCATTTTATTTCTATCATATCCTCTAATTATTTATTAATAACTTGTACATCTAAAACCGACCAATTTTGTGCGTATTTTTGAAGCCTATCATGTGGACACATAAAGCACTTTTGGATTCAAACTCTCATAGTTTTATGTAGTAAATGCCAAAGAATAATTCTAAAGTTGTGGCAATTTTAATTTGAGTGACTTAAATAATTGATAAAGGACGAACCATTAACAAGCTTGCCATTTGTTCATTTCTTCTTATCGAGTATGCCATCACTTACAAAAAGGCAGAAACATTTAAAAAATTTGTCTCTAAGAAAAAAAGACTTTTCGAAAGTTGTTCTTCACGATAATGAAATTGAAAATGAAAATGATAACGAAGATAATGAAGATAATGAATCAATTAATGAAAATGATAATGAATCAAGTAACGAATCAATCAATGAAAGTGATGATGAATCAAGTAACGAATCAATTAATGAAAGTGATGATGAATCAAATAGTAATAGTGATAATGAAATAAGTTGGGATACAGATTTAGATTCTAATTGTAGTTATTTTGTGAAAGTCCTTCAAAATGAAATAAATAATTATAAGCCTTCTGCACGTCGTTCTGTCTACTTGGGAAATGCACCACGAGCTAGGCGATTTCATGCTGCACAAGCTAAAAAAACATCTGAAGATAATGGACAAATGATTTACAAAAAATTGTTCCTGAGGCAAATAAATCTTTTAAATATATGGAATATTATAGACAAGGATTAGATGCAAAACAGGCTGAATATGCCTTTAAAAAAATACAAACGTCATCGTATTATTCCAAATAATATTTTAAATAATTTAGATGTATATATTAATAAAGTTAATTTTCAGTGTAACATAATTTGGAATTTTGCCGCTGATCGACAAAGTGGTCGGTTTTAAGATACTCGAGCTGTTTAATTATTTATTATCGTTTGAATTCTGCGTATTTAATTATTATTAATCAATCCGTAGCACATTCATATTTATTTAACTTTATTTAGTAGAGATTAATGACGATTCTCCCGAACCGGGCTAAGAACTCAATTTCGACCTGATGTAAAAGTCTTTGTTACAAGTTAATTAGTTTCGACTAAATAAAACTAAATAAATAAAATAGAAATATTTTATTTAAAACTTTTATCTTCTTTAAACAAATTATTTGCTAATCCAAAATCAATTCATTGATCCCCTATTCATTCTGATCCACACAAAAAAACAATTGTTATCACCAATTAAAAATACGCTCTCCCAAAATTTAATCGGTGACAGATGCAATGTGTAAAAATTTAGAAATACATGTGGTCACATGACAGATTTGTTTGTTGAATCAAAAAAAATCTTATGAAAACATGAAAATTAGAAGATTAACAATTACTGTATATAAAAGTTTCTTTTTCTTTTTTTTATCTAGGATGATATTTTTTTCAATTGTACTAAGAATGCGGTATGATTTGTTGGTGTATGAGAAGGTCGACAAATATAAGCTAATGCTTTTTCTGGGATCATATTATTATTATTTATTAAATGTTTCACTGAGAAAAAGGTAGGCAATGATGAATCCAAAGAATCAGATGAAGAACTATCATTATTACTATCATCATCATTATTATTCATTTTACTTCTAATTACAGTTGCTTTGACTTCCCATGGTCGCCATTGCACCTCCAAAACTTGTTCAACTGCCAAACCAATCCTTTCATTGTTACTTCTAATTTTAATCGATTTGACCAAATTTAAAACTTGGGTCATATTAGGAAGATAACATATAATGAAACAATCTATCTTTAATTGTTTTACAATAGTTGGTAGATCATTCCATGGTTCTGGCATGTCTAACACTACACCATCATATATTTCCAATGGAGATAAAGGTGATGCTGAAGAGGAAAAAGATAGTGGTGGTATTGGCAATGCTTCTGATGATGCCTCTTTTTTACTACCATCATCAGCAATTTTTAAGATTTCTGAACATGACCCAGTACTAAAATTAATGATATCATAATACAATCCACGTGAAAAATTCCTAATGTTTTTTTGAGCTTTTTTTGTATAGTCCAGATTAATGTCTATGGTGTGAATAGTTCCAGTTGGATATAGAGCTCGTGCTAGATATAATGTCAAAAACCCATTACCAGTTCCACTTTCTAAAATTTTTGAATATGGATGTAAATCAAGCAAACCTATCTATATGCAATAAATATGTGGTGTATGTATATTTATTACCATTATTTGATTATAGATGATTGATTATTGTTAGATCAAATTAAATTTTATAACATTACAATTGTGTTGGCATCCTTTGGATAAATTGGAGTTGTATGTCTTCGATACATTAGAATATACCTTTTGTGAGAGAGAGAGAGAGATTGTGTGTGTGAAAACAGGGTATATAGAAAAAATAATTAAATAAAATATAAGGAAATCAAAATCATACTCATCCAAAGTTGGAAAATGAATTGTAAATAATTTATCTAAATACAAAAAATGAATGAACAAAACAATAAATAAAAATTCCGATATGATTTTTTTTTAAAAAAAAACACCAACACTTCAATAAATGATAAATTCAATACTTGTGTGAGTTAATATACGAGATCTTGGTGGATTTCCAATAATAGAATCATGATAAATAATTCCTTTATGTGTATCATGTTTTCCATTTTTATTCAAAGGACCAATTAAAATTGTTCTTGGTGCGTGATTATTTTTTGACAAGGATAATGAAGACTGATCACGTAATATTACCATATCTCCTTCTATAAATTTAGATCTATCTACTTTGGTTTTAGAGAAGGGAGAGGGAAAGGGCCGGAGAGCATTAATTGTTGTAGAATATTTCAAAATAAAAGATTGAATAAAAGAAAAAGAGATGTGATTATTTGATTTCTTTAATAAAATTGGTTTATTTTTCAAGTATTTTGAAAGAAGCATTTTTTTCCAATTCAAAAATTCGTCATTACCCTAAAAAATTAGTGCAGAACCTCATAATAATTGTATTACTAGTCGTGTGACATTTCCCTGAGGCTGCTTTTCTATATGGTGCGCCGTATCTAAAGACATCAAATGCTGCGCCTCATGCCGAAATTTTTAACACCGATCTTTCCTGATTAAG
>CAUDNR010000664.1:15218-26126 GCA_958430865.1 Entrophospora sp. SA101
TAAATTACTTGAAATTCATTTATTGTAATTTGCTAACATTTTATCAGCTACATCTCTTTTCATTTCTGCTGAGTATCTAGAAACCCAATTACGTATAGTTTCTACCTTAGGAATTTCATCATGAGAAAGTTGGGTATTATGAACAGATTCTTCAATAAGTTCTTTATGCATATCCTCCAGTGTGAACCTTTGGCTCTTATCATAATAATACAAAGCAAAAATTTTCTACTATTTAGTTCAGTTAAAATTGTCATGCCTAAACAAATAGGGTAAAATTCTAACCATTTTCAGTAGAAATTTCATGCCACCAGTGATGAGCAAAAGGTCCATAGTGTAATTAAAGTCAATTATTCTTTGAGATGCAAATGTCGGTGAAACTTCTTTACGTTTAGGCATTTAAATAAAAATTTTATATTTATACAATATGTACAAAAAATTTTTTTTAATATATGAATGCAGCTAGCTAAAAATTTGATTTGATATAAAAGTATGTCTGATATAAAAAAAAAAAAATTTGAGATATGAAAGAATAATAAAGAATTATATGGACGTGTCTGGATTCAGAAAATGTGACTTTTTATTAATATTAACCCCGTTTTTTATTATTAAAAAATATGCCGATCATCTACTTCTATCACGTATCACGAATTAATATAGAAAAGCAGCCTCAGGAAAATGTCACACGACTAATAATGAGTAAAAAAGTAACGATTTACAGTTGTACAATTCATTAAACCTAGGTACTAATATTACTGATGCTTCATCACTTCTTCAATTTCTTCAACAATAGATGCAATTATTTCTCCAGGTAAAAATTTTTTTTTTGAATTTTACAATATTTATACTATATAAATAAATATAAAATAAAAAATATTTTTGTAAATAAAATTATAAAATATACATTAAAATAAAGTTTTTTCATTTATTATATATAATGTATTTGATTCATTATTATAGATTCGAACCGGTCAGTTTGAATCAAATCAAATCAGTTCAAATCAAATTATATATTCGAATCAGTTCGAATTGTATCAAATCAATCCGAATTCGAATCCGTTCGAATCAAATTATATATTCGAATCTGTTCGATTCGATTTCGTTTTGAATGAAACGAATCAAAAATTAAGTGATTCAATTCGATTCGAATTCGAAACAGTTCGAATTGGTTCGAATTTCATTGATTCGTTCGGAGCCTTAATTAGCAATCTTTTTTCAATTTCTTTAGAACATATAAAAAATTTTTTTTTTATTTTGCAAGAAAAAAAACTCTCTATAACTTAAAAGCTTGATATATTTTCTATAATTTCCCTTGGTTTCATGTTTGTATCTCTTTAGCTGAAAGCTCTGATACAATTTTTATTTATATAGTTTTTATATATATTCTTATTTTTTTAAAAAAAAGTTTGTTATTGATCGACATTACGTTGCATCTCACACAACTCTAGTTTTGTCGTATTTGGTCATGTAGTTCAAAATATTGTAACACATAAATTATTATTGCATTTCTGAGCATATATGATATTTCCTCCTTTTGGTGCTAAAATATGAATCATTTTTATGCAAGTACATTTATTTATTTTGCTATAATTATTTCAAATGGTTTTTCCAATGGCAATAATTCGGAATGCTTTATCATCAAATAATACTAATGATGACAAAAGATCAATAACTGATAATGGCTGCGAGGAAGTAATTGATTATTATGATAATGAACCAGTAACTCCACGAGAATTGAAGGCTTGGTATTTACAAAACATGGCGGTAAATTCTCTTTCCTTCTTTACTTCTACCTTGTTTAATTCTCTATAAGAATATTCACATTTTATCTACTCTTTAATTCATCATAGATTGAACCATATGGAGTAGCAGCAATATCGATATTGACACCTCTCATATTAGAAAGTTATGCTAGCCAAACAGGGTTTAAAGCTAGTGATATAAATATCCCATGTGATGTTGTAAGTATTTATAGTAAAATAATTTGTGTGATGTAGTATTCTAATTTTATTTTTCCATATAATAGACTGAACCAAATTATAATTGCATTACAAAATTTGGTAGTGGTTATGTGAATACTGAAAGTTACTCATTCTATGTTCTAGCAATTTCTGTTGTATTACAAGCTTTTGTATTTATTAGTTGTGGAGCTTTGGCTGACTATGGAAGTAAGTATAAAAGTTTGTGCACAAGCTTGAGTTTATAACTGTGAGTATTAAACTAATAATTTGAACCTTTTTCTGATTTTCATTCAGAATACAAAAAATTTTTTTTATTGTTTTTCTCTTATTTGGGTGGATTTAGTCTAGTTGGTTTTATATTTGTCTATGAACCAGGTATGATTTATTAATTAATATGTTATTTATTAAATATGATTATTTATTAAATATAAAATAATATTTTTAATTAATTTTAGAATTAAATTGGTTAGCTGCTACTTTCACCATAATTGTGTAAGTTCCAATTAACAAATTCACATTTATTCCAAAAGAATCACATCATTAATTTTAAATCTCAAATTAAATAGAAATTTATGTTTTGGAGCAGTAAATGTATTCTTGCTAGCTTATATTCCAGTCTACTCTCGACTTCTACCTAATGTCATAGAAGCAAGGAATGATCCTAACAAAGGCTATCATGAAGTTGAAACCTTGATAGAATACAATGGAAACAAATTATCAACTAATGCTATAGGTACAGGTGTAGCTACTGGTATAATTCTGTTGGCAATATGTGCTGCTATTGCTGGCTTAATGGATGCTTCTATACTTAGTCTTAAAATTGGATGTCTAATAATTGGTGCTTGGTGTTTATTCTTATCAACTTTTCCTTTATTATGGTTAAAAAATAGGAGTGGCCCTCCTTTACCAAGGTTTGCTTGCAAATTATTAAGAAAATTTTTTGAGAAGCATGAAAATGCAAATTTCAAAGCTCTTTTAATATTTCTAATATATATTCATATATATTTATTTAGTAATGAAAATATATTTTTATATTCAATTAAACGTGTTTTCATGACATTATCAAAAACACGTCAACTTTGGCAAACTATGAAACTTTTATTAGCCTGGTTCATAATTAGTGATGGTTTGAATACAATTTCATCAGTTGCAGTTATCTTTGGTAAAAAAGTATTTAATTTGTCATTTGCTGAATTGTTGACTGGTGCATTATTAGTGCCACTTATGGCAATCATTGGTGCATATCTATTCTTATTCATGCAACAAAAACTAAGTCTATCAACAAAAACAATGGTTCTAATTGTTTGTGGACTTGAAGCCTTATTACCAATTTATGGATTGTTTGGTTTCTTTGCTCCTTTTGGTTTAAAAGAAAAATGGGAGATTTGGTTATCTGTTGTTTTTTTTGGTTTGATGCTTGGTGCTGCTCAGAGTTTTTATAGAGTTTTATTTGCAAGTTTGATACCTAAAGGTCATGAAAATGAATTTTTCTCTTTGTATGAAATTACTGATAAGGTAAACATTATTTTAATATTATTATTTGTATGTAGAATAACCAATTAAAAATGTTTTTAATTTAATTTAGGGCTCTTCATGGATTGGTACACTTTTAACTGGAGTTATTAATGATCTAACTGGTAATTTACGTTATACTTATTTTGTTTTGACAATTATGTTGGTGTTACCTTTATTGCTTATAGCTACTGTTGATGTTGAAAAAGGAAAAATTGATGCTGAAAATTTTTCAAAAAGAGAATATAGTAAAGAAATTAAAATTGATAACAAAGATGACAATGATAATACATTGGACATTGATATTAAGAATAATAATTTAAATTATTGTAAATAAAAATTTTAAAGACAATGATAAAAATATCTGTACTCCATATTATTTTTGAATTGGGATAAAAAAATCATATCCCTTTTTCCTTCATTCAATCTTTTATTTTGAAATATCCTGCAGATCAATGGGGAAGTTTTGAAATCTTCAAAAAATATCGAACCAAAAAATTTCTCAATATATGGGGAGTTCAAATAGTTTTGAAAATATTGTTATAAAGATTAGGCATTCTTATCTTTCAAAAAAAAAGTTTGAATTTTTTGGTCTGTTAATTAATAAGGTATTTAAAAATATCCAATAAAAATTTATTTTTTGTGCACTGTGAATGGATACTATATGTCTAAATTTTTTTATTTACATATTAACTCATTCCCTCAAAATATTTCCCTTAACTTTTATACAATGTCTCAGTCTCATATGCCAATTTTGAAAGCAATTAAAATGTTCTTCTTGTGGTATGTATCTGTTATTGATTTTACAGCATGTGCAAGGTCTTGAATCCTCTCAAACCTCTTCCCACCAAGTTCTTTCTTAATTTTAGAGAACAAAAGCAAACCACAGGGGGGTGGGGAAGCATTACAACTCGTTCTTTTTGCAGATATTTAGTGACAACCTTTGCCTTGTATGGTGCTGTTGTTGTAGAGAATTTCTTTCTTTTGAGATTGAAAAGACAATCAAGGACCATAAATATCTAAAACGTTAGCATATAATCACCAGAAACATTAAAATTTTATTCCAAATTAATTCTTTACCTATTAAAGTATCAGCAAAACTTCTTAAAGAAGCATCTATCGTATCTATTAAATCTACTCCTCGTTTACTATTCTATTTGTGGTTTCTATGTCAATGTTATGATCATTAAATAGTATTTTTATTGCTGAGTTCCTTGCATTCACGATCTTTCTCAAGTTATTAAAAAAGTTATTATTAAAACTCAAGTTCGTTAAAATGAAATAATCAATCGGAATTTGGAGAGAGCAAATTTACTTACAGTATTATTTGCACTAAAAGAATAAATAAAATTAAAAACATAATTAATAAAAAATTAGAATGATGACGATGCGTTTCAACGATCACGATCACGACCACCACCATTATTCTTTTTAAATAACTGGAGTGACGACGAGTGGTGATGACCACCACCATTCTTACGATAAGCACTTATCCTAACGCACCAGAACCATCTTGTCTTCTTCTTTGTTGTTGAAGCTGACGTGAAATTTTATTAAAAATATTTAATATTAAGAATTATTTATGTATGATTTTTTTTTGTTGACGCGATTATTTTTTTTTTTTTTTGGAAAAACAATCTATTTTTCACAAGATAACAAAACGCGAGTCTCCTAAAGAAGACGTGCTAATGACAGAGATACTATTTTTTATTTGTATTGATATAATATGGTGTCTTTTGGCTATTATAAATATTTTAAAATCTTGCTGGGTAATTATAAGATCCTTATCAAGATGATAACAAATGAACGATTGGTATTTTTCCTTGCGTAATCGTTAATAATAATATCAATATTAATATAAATATAAATACAAGATGTCAAGACAGCACACCACTGAAAAAGAAACAATTCAAACATTTCGATATGTGATGTTTGATTATCGGAAATTTTACAATTGTCAAGACATGCACGCTATATACCTTGAACACATTACAGTCATTCACACATCTTCCTCATATACATAATGCTAATCTGACCAAGATTTCTATGATGATACAATGATGCAACTGAATTCCAGGGAGGCGCATGGAATGCATCAAAGCTGCACCAATCGTCAAGGATGTTTTCACTGATCTTCCCAGACCAGAGAAGGCTTGCCATATTAGACAAAAAGTCGCCCTGTGACCAAGTTGCAACTCTGCAGCAAAGTTGTGATATTAGGTGCACATAAACATCAAAGCAACGAGAATCTACAACTTGTTTCAAGTACATGAGGTTACAATTCAGGGCAGGATTGGTGGCCCTGAAATTGCATTTGGGCTTTGATGTTAAGAGGAAAGTTGTAAAATAGTGTTTGTTTTGTATAATTATTTTCCTAAATTCTCTGTTTCTTTAATACTAACCAATTTATAATTGTGGGTAGGGGTTTTTGCCCTGTCCTGTAGATTAAAATTATCGCATGTTTTATATAGAACCTGAATTAGCAGATCATAGATGCCACTTCCAAATTAGGAAGGTCTTATATATATGGTGATCAGTGTGTAAATTTCAGTGTGTAACTAATGCAGATTTCTACAAATTTAGAAACTATCTGCAGAAAACTGCTAATGTACGATGTTACACCCGCACATTCCGCACATTGAATTTTATACACTGATGGTGATATATACATATATAGGAATTTTCCTTAATATTAAAAATGTGTAATTGGAAAATGGCCTATTTCCCAAATTTTTTATTGGACATTCTAAATTTTATCAGAATGCCCGGGATTTTATAATACCCTGGTCTTCATCACTTTTTGATGCTATTACCCTTGTTGTGTGTTTAATCAAATAAAAATCGTTGGTTATTTAGTCATCTGCAATCATTTATCAGCCAGAAGTGAAATTGGATTGGACAATTCTTTGGATGCAAAAATAATAATTTTATTATTTGTATTTCAAATTCAAGTATGTTTTAAGGATATATAAAGTAAATTACAAATCAAGAAATAAGTATGTTTTAAAAATTATTAAAATTCAGGGTATATTTTTTTAAGTGTATATTAGGATATCTACATTCCTATTGCTGTAAAAAATAAGAATGTTTTAATTGTAAAATAAGTATATTCATACATATTTTTCAAATATTTATTGAATCATCTTTTTTGATTTAAGTATGTTTTGTGAAAATAAGTAGGAAATAAGTATCTAAACTTTTGGGTGTGAAATTGAAATATTAAATTTTTTTTGAAATTTTTCTTAAAATTAAACAAAATAATATTATTCTGATTGATAATAAAGTTAAAAATACATATATGTTTTATAATTTTGACTATTTAATAAAGTTTTTTTTCAAAATTTTTTCTTTTAGGACATTTATCAGGAATTCCATATTTGCATATTATCTGTCTGTATATTACAACCTAATTACAATATGACATTATGTTTGATTTTGGCATTACAGCTATCATTAAAATGTCATAATATTATGACATTCACAAATCAATTTGGGCTGCATCTATATCAACCATATTATATGTCCTTTGTCCAATTAATTTCTTTATTACATTAAAACTTTCACAATTATTAAGTTTATTTACAAAAGACTTTATTTTATAGATAATATATACAGCAATGGATGTGTTACCGGAATTTAGATTTTGACGCAGATCTTTTGGTCGAATCTCATAATTCCGGGTCAATTTAAATTTTATTTCATTTATTTTTTAATTTCATTTTATTTCTATCATATCCTCTAATTATTTATTAATAACTTGTACATCTAAAACCGACCAATTTTGTGCGTATTTTTGAAGCCTATCATGTGGACACATAAAGCACTTTTGGATTCAAACTCTCATAGTTTTATGTAGTAAATGCCAAAGAATAATTCTAAAGTTGTGGCAATTTTAATTTGAGTGACTTAAATAATTGATAAAGGACGAACCATTAACAAGCTTGCCATTTGTTCATTTCTTCTTATCGAGTATGCCATCACTTACAAAAAGGCAGAAACATTTAAAAAATTTGTCTCTAAGAAAAAAAGACTTTTCGAAAGTTGTTCTTCACGATAATGAAATTGAAAATGAAAATGATAACGAAGATAATGAAGATAATGAATCAATTAATGAAAATGATAATGAATCAAGTAACGAATCAATCAATGAAAGTGATGATGAATCAAGTAACGAATCAATTAATGAAAGTGATGATGAATCAAATAGTAATAGTGATAATGAAATAAGTTGGGATACAGATTTAGATTCTAATTGTAGTTATTTTGTGAAAGTCCTTCAAAATGAAATAAATAATTATAAGCCTTCTGCACGTCGTTCTGTCTACTTGGGAAATGCACCACGAGCTAGGCGATTTCATGCTGCACAAGCTAAAAAAACATCTGAAGATAATGGACAAATGATTTACAAAAAATTGTTCCTGAGGCAAATAAATCTTTTAAATATATGGAATATTATAGACAAGGATTAGATGCAAAACAGGCTGAATATGCCTTTAAAAAAATACAAACGTCATCGTATTATTCCAAATAATATTTTAAATAATTTAGATGTATATATTAATAAAGTTAATTTTCAGTGTAACATAATTTGGAATTTTGCCGCTGATCGACAAAGTGGTCGGTTTTAAGATACTCGAGCTGTTTAATTATTTATTATCGTTTGAATTCTGCGTATTTAATTATTATTAATCAATCCGTAGCACATTCATATTTATTTAACTTTATTTAGTAGAGATTAATGACGATTCTCCCAGAACGGGTGGAATCGCTCAAAACGTGCGGATTCGCCCAGGTACAAAGTGAGCGAATTCGTGCAATCTGAGCGAAAACGCACAATTTGAGCGGATTCGCGCAATTCGGACTAATATGTAAAGAACATGTATATAAAGAACTTGATTTCGACCTAATGTAAAAGCAACTTAATTAGCTTCGACTAAATAAAACTAAATAAATAAAATATTTCTATTTTATTTAAAACTTTTATCTTCTTTAACCAAAATTATTCGCTAATAAAAAAATCAATTCGTTGATCCCTATTCATTCTGATCCATGCAAAAACAAAAATAATTGTTATCACCAATTAAAATACGCTTTCCCAAATTTAATCGGTGATACTATTGTTAAAAAATTTTCTTTTATTGTCAGTCATTATATTAAAATTAATTTTTGAATGCTATTTTTAGAATATCAATCATTACAATATTTAGAAATCTCATTGTTACTATACCCACCATAAACAAATGGCTATAAATGACCAAAGTGGCTTTAGTGGCAAAAGAAAAGTACTAATACTAAACAAGTCACGATTTTCTTGATTAAAAAACTTATAAATACAATGTTCAATAATTCAATTATTAAATCATATTCTAATCAAGGAATTAAAAACTTAAAAAAAAACCAACCATTGCTTTAAACAATAAAAATTTAACAAAATGGAAAACACACCAATTGATCTGATACACTTCAAAGAGAAATTACAAATATTGATAATGCAGATGATGATTATTGTGATGATGAAATACTTGAAAATAATGAAGTTGTGCAAGAAAATCTTAGTGGTGAAGCTGAATTTGATATGGAAGTCCCAAAAGAAATTAAGCCCAAAGTCACACCATGTGTAATTGTAGATAATGAGAATAATGAAGAAAAAATTGAGTGCTGCAACTGTATTGATAATAATAATCATAGTATTCACAACTTGATTGTTGCTTTGAGATAGATTCAAATGCTGTAAGAGAAGTTAGAAAGGAGGTTGAAAAATTAGGCATATGTTTAAAACATTTGAATCTTGATCAAAATAAGTTTCACCGACCTGTAGAAGGAGAGTCATATATAAAGGCAACACAACCCTTTTATAATGGTACTATTCACAAAAAACTGTGCCTTCTTGCAACAGGTACAAGTGTTTTTATACAAGGGGTAATTCCTGTAAAATACATTTATGGAATGTTTGTAATTGTAATATCCAAGTTCCATGTCATGGTTTACATGATTGTCAAGCAACAATAGAACATCCAATTTTGGCTAGCATTCCAGAAAATACTCAATGTGTTCAATATGTTTGCACTGATTGCTTGGTATTAAATGGTGCTCATCTTCATGTGAAGCCAGGTTCAGAAAAAAAAACATCTTCCTGTGTAGATAGAAAAAAGCATGAGGAAGATTCTACATCTTTCTTGAGGCTTATTGCCAGGTGGATTAATAATGTTGCCTCCTCAAATAATAATCTATTAAATCTTCTAATAAACAAGGCCATTGGAGATTTTAATACAACAGAAACAAAAGCTACATTACCATCAAGTTCTACAGTAATAGGATCTTCTGATAACCTATTAATCCCAAGTTTTTTCCATCTCAATATAGATTTGGCTGTAAAAAACATTAATATGAATGAAGATGAGGAAAACAGTCAGCTGGATTCAAAAATTATGGTCAAATTCGATTTGGCAAACATGTAGTATAATCAAAGAAAACGAATTACCACTGGAAGAACCAGAATCTCTTGATGAAATTTATGAGGCAATTCCAAAAAATCTCACTAGCTTTTTCAACAGTCTAGTCACCAATCTATATAAAAAAACATGAGATAGTCAAAAACAACTTAATTTACCTGAAACTGAAATAAAATATTCACTTATAAAAAAAATCACCACATTTTTGACATCAGTGATTTTGAAATTGCCTTTCCCCATATGAAAATCTGGTTCACACAAATAATATCTTCCCTATGTCAAAATCCCAAACTCCTGCCCTATCTTCATTCAATTTTACAGAAAGCAACCTTACAGACAGTTCAAGTTGCTTCACATAGCAAGTGTCATTAATATAGGGTTCGTAATGAACATATATCAAGTATTGTACCAGCATCTAGGTTTGAAATAGGTCCAAATATTTGGAATCTTGCTATCATTGATAATATTGACATCAGAGACCACACATATTCATATGAGAATATTTTTGATGTGACTTGTTGTTAGGACTTCACTCCAGTATAAGTTACCACATCCTGTTGAAACACCTATTGATGATAGTGAGCAAATATTACCAGAACCAATCTTTTCTGATTGGTTTGCTAATGAATGGATTGAAAAATATGAAGATATTTTTTCTGTTTTATATGAAGAAAATAATAAAGATTTTGGAATGGAGAAAATTAATGAATCAATTCGAAAATACATAAAACCTGGATGTAACTTGCCAACACCAAATCTTGTGTTCCTTCAGGGAGGTCCAGAAGCCAATTCTAATGATAATGTATATGAATCTTGTGATATGATTTTGGTATGTCTGGCACCTTGGATGTAGCTTGTGATTAAGCAATCTACCAGAGATTAAACAATTATTCCAATCCTCACCAAACTTTGAATTGTATATTGGGAGCTTGGCATACAAATAAAGCCATGTGCAATACCTTAATTTCTGCCTTTTCTGGATATGG
>CAUDNR010000665.1:0-11298 GCA_958430865.1 Entrophospora sp. SA101
CATAGTGTAGCACGGACTTTTTAAAGGAAAAAATGTATCGCATGAATTTTTTTAAATTAAATATTAAGGGGGATCCCAAATAAAAATGCTTATTCGGCTAATGACTATTTTTATTTGTGTTGTACGATAAATGACATGACGAAATGATGATCCTTCCTTTCGGTTTTTAACTTTAATTAAAAATAACAATATAAAAAAAAGCTTATTATGTTTCATCATCAAAATATGTATTTATATATATATATAGCAAGAAAGCCAACAAGTAAAATAACTTTTATTAATATTAATAATAACCAAGACTTATTCGTTTTTTTTTTCAAAAAATTAAAAAAAACAAAAAAAACAAACAACTAAAATTCATTAAAAGATAAATTTTTTTTGAAACAATGTCTATTAAAATTAAAAATAAGAATGATTACCTTGCAACATTTAAAATCCTTCTTATTGGTAACTCAAACGTAGGAAAATCATCTCTTCTATTAAGGTTTACTGATGACACATTTTTACCACATGATGAGGTATCAGCAACAATAGGTAATTATAAAACAAATCTAGGTTTATCTTAAATAAACGATTATTGATTAAAATGATTATATAATAGGGGTGGATTTTAAAGTGCATGAAATAGTTGTAGACGAAAAGAAATATAAATTAACAATTTGGGTATTTGTTTGATTAAAATATTTTCAAGTAAAATTTGATTGTTTTTGTTAAAATTAATTACGACACAATAAATAAATAAAAAATCGTATAACAGCAGTGGCAGTGACGATTATAAATTCATGATCCATCATTCTAATTAATATAATAATAAGAAACAAGATATCGTTTTAATAGAGTCTAATATTATGAAATTTTTGTTTCAAATACTGTCTATTTGCATAGGCCTCAAAAAACTAAGTTGCACCAACGTATATATATATCTTTGATAAACATTTAGTATTAGGCATTTCAATTGTCAAAATATATACATAAAGGTCACTTGATTTGCCGTAATGCCAAAACATGTTGAAATTCTAAATATTTGTCGAAAGTCCAATTGATGTTGAATGTCTAAATTGATGTCAAAATGTCTAAATATGGCCAAATGTTTAAAGATTGACGAAATCTATAAACATACAGTACATTAAATATGATTTAAATAATATTGACTATTTGAAAGATACACCACTAATGAACTCTTTGTTCCTTATATTGAATTAATATTCTTCATCAAGCAGTATTTATGATATTCTGGGCTGCTATATGGTTGGGAAAGCTTTTTTATTAATCGTGTATACGCTTTCATTTCTTTTTATTATTCTCGGAATTGCTATGTAACAATTTTTTGTAAATATAATAATAAAATTTGTGATTTAATTTTTTTTTTTTCTTCAACTTTAAAAAAACAATAATATATTGTTTTATTACTATATTAATTTTATTTGGATTGTTTAAATAATTGAACCGTGGTTGTTATTAATCTGAAAAGAGCATATTTTAATATCATTTAATCATTTAGACATTTCAATAGCATTTATATTTTTTCTTTCTTCAAAAACAATTACTACAATTACATACAACAAGGCTTGCTTTAAGTAGTGATGAGTTGTCAGCACTCAAAAGCTATAAAGTTTGTCGATGTTTTTTGGCGAAATCGGGTTTGTTATATTTACCTTTCTCTGTTTAGTTTTTATTAGATTAGTTTACCACTAAACTTTTAGTTGTCCTTCAGAAAAATGAGTGAGGTTGGTAGTTTTATCCTTTGTTCGAAGTTCAAATTAATTGGTTGATTACCGCCGATAGAGAAACTATTTTTATTGATTACGCAAAAACATACATAACAATAGCACATTAAACTTATACTGTATGTAGCTTAGATTTTGGTGAATATTCATGTAAATTTTGATTTTTATTACTTGAGCAATAAAAAAACCCCTCCATTAAATTCGATTGTCTTAAAATAGTTTTATTTTTATTATCTTTTATTAATTACACATAAAAACACAGTTTGTGAAAATCTAGGTTTTGTTGATTCGCGCACTATAGTTTTTATTGCGTTTACATTTTTTTTTTAAAAAAAATAATATCCTTTGATCATTATATTCTTAAATTATGTTTGTGAATGTTTATAAAAGTATTTTTTCATTCGTGAAATTTTATATGGCATACTATTACAATATTCTTTGGTTTTTAAAAAAGTCATTTTATATAAAACTGATAATTTTCCTTTGAAATCAATAAATGAGCTTAAAATTATCAACAACTAGAGGTGGGGTCATCCGTCAAAACTTACGGGCCATACGAGTGCTAAACAGATCAGTTTATATTAATATATGGATTGAAAGTCACATGAATGCCGAACTTTACAATATAAACCATTTCCTTTTACAAACAACCACGAAATTTCCCGCATGGAACAGAGGTAGCAGGAATTAATAAATATTTAAAGACATATTTTTTCATTCATATGCTTAACAATTATTTCATATTTTATTTATCATATGTATTATGCAGGTTTATTAGTACTATATAGCCGAGTGCCAATTTTTCAAATCTAAAAATAGCAATGATATTCTGGTGTCATGATATTATAGAAACACATGACTCAATCATTTTGAATTATTTTATTATTATTATTATTATTATTATTATTATGAATTTGAATATTCGAATTACATTTAGAATAAATGAATAAAACGAATAATTTCGAGTTCGAATAAACGAATAAGCGAATAAGCGAATAATTCGAATAATTCGAATAATTCGATAATAATAATAATAATAATAATACGAATAATTCGAATAAGAATTTGTAATACAGAAATTTCTAATATTAGTTCGGAACATCAAAATTAGTCAAACATGTTATGTTTATTTGTTTGAACAAAAAATTTATTTATGAAAATTTGACACTCGGGACAGCATTTAATGCACTATTAATTGGGCTTTTGAATGACGATTTATGCCTAATTCAAAAGCGTAAATGAAAATCTCGATGTCTCATTTTGCATCCCCATTTATAAACTTGTTTATAATTTAATTTAATAAAATTAGTCATTTCATGATAAATTATTTTCCATAATCTGAAATCCAACGTATGTTGTTGTAATGATAATTAATAGTTAAATTTTGTTTGAGATTAACAATTAGTTAGATCCTTGACGAATAAGTTATTAATTGATGAATATTATGTGTGAAAATGAATTTACAGTTACATAACTGAAAATTAAATTGACCAATCTAAAGGAATCCCACGCTCGATACCCGCCTCAATCTTAATTTTTATGTGGACTTGGTAGATGTTGTGCAAACATTGTTAAACGGTATATATAAAAAAAAAGAGGGAAGAAAGTGCCTACCCTTTTTTCAAGCGTACGAATTCTTAAACTAATTAGATCCACTCAGATTAAAACAACAAAGGATAAAGAAAGTTTGGTACGACTTTATATCCCTTCGCGCTTTCCTTCGAAAGATAGATTCATTATATATGTAATTGATTTTTATGTAAATATTTCTTTATTAAGCTTTATTCGATTTTCAACTGCATCAAAGTATTGTTGGCAGAGGTTTATATCTTTTTTTTGTGAGGTAGGTTTGATGCTCTATTACTTGTATTAAGTTCGAATCAATTTATTCCACTGTCAATAAAGCATTTTATTATTTATTATCTAATGACTTTTTTTTAAAGAATTGCTTTTTTTTCAAAATACAATCAATTTCAAGGGTATTATTGGACTATTTGAAACCATTATTACAAAAGATTTGTTATACAAAAGCAGGGGAGCTATTGATACACTCTGTATGTTGGTTTTCACAATCTTGTCTTGAAAAGGATTTGCCGAATTTATTATAATGACCATTTTTCTAAAAAATATAAAAAAAAGAAAAATTAATTTAAATAAATAATTGGGAATACTACGGAACATCGCATTGTCTTTTGTGAGCAACATTTAGAAATGGAGTACCACCTACTTCAAATTTGGATTCTTTTTAGTAATTAATAAAGTTTTACACAGAATATTTGATATACATTAAATATATTCATACTTCCAATTAATATGTTTTAGATTTAATAAAATGTAAATAATGATTCTAATTATATTATTCAAAAACCTTATATCTGTCTGCTCATTATAAATCAGCTGTATATTTGTTATATATCTTCGATAAAACTATTATATTTTTAAATATAATAAGAATTAATAACATTAAACCAAATATATGGTAATTAAATTTACTAAATTAAAATGCTTTAAAGACTTCAATACGTAGTAAATCAATTTAGTTGTATCTCATTTTACTCTCCATTCTCTTGCATTTAACTCATAATGTGAATGTGGTTTTATTTCACCTACTGAAACAATTTAAATTTCTACAATTAAAAAACAATTCAAGATTCTGACTATTAATTAATTTTCTTCTTCTTATTATTTTACTATTAAAATGAATATATCCCGTTTATCGCGAATTGCGAATTAATTATTTCAGGAAATTTTCATGTAACCAACATAAATCAATTATTCTATATAGTTAAAAGCGTTGGAATTTTTTAAATAAGTGCAACTTGAAATCGACCCCATAATTCTAATCAATTTTGTTTATAAAGTAAATTACCACAAAGTATTTTTCTGTCAAAATTTTCTTCTAATAAAAATCTTAAAATATTTAAAATGGTTGGAATTAAAAGAGAGAACTTGGCACTTAAAAAATTTCTGTGCAGTCAAAGCAAGAAAAGCAAAAAAAAAAAAACCCCAGATAATGAAAATATAAATAACTTAATGATTAATTAAATATTTCTTTTTTAGACAATAGTGATCTGAAGATAAGGCTCCGCATGAGTCAGCTCGCAAGCCAGCTCGTGAGGAGCTTTATCTGAAGAAGACTTTGAAGAAATGTATCCATACTTTGATGAAGAACTTGAAAATATAATAATGAATTTTTATTTCAATTACTGACTAATAATATGAAAAATTATAAGGCCAAAAGGCTATTAATCTATTATGATCAAAGAGCACACACAAAAAAAAGAAAAGCATTAGCAAAAGAAAATACCAGTAAAAATGGTTGATATATTTTTGTCATGTGACCTGAAGATCTACAAATGATGTATTACTGTGACACGCAATATACAATTCAAGGGTCTGATTCATTTCGTCGACGAAATAATTTTCGACGAAGTAAACGCGACCGTGCCAGAATATAATTTATTACAAATGGGTTCTAGAAGTTCACAAAAAGTTCAGCTTTACTTGATCTTGCAAGTTTACACGATCACAAGCAAAAATGCAATTAATTTGAAAATGCAGCATAAGGATAATTCTATGTATAAATCATCAAGAAAGTAAAAACAAATTTGAAGAGAAAAAGATAACCCCTTCCTTGCCTGATTTATGAATTTATACTACAAGTGTGATGCAAATTTTACTTTGAACTGTGAAGGCTGTTTTGATATAAATTTATTACATGTGTCTTTTCTTTGACTTTAAAATTTGTGATGAACCCTGAATATTCTGTGGCGCAACTAATTTCCTACTACTACTAGGTTAAACAGTAAAACATGTTACATTTAAGTGGGGGTCCTATTTAATCTATTGGTACATCATGTTGGGCGCCAAAAAATTGAAGAGATTATGGTTGAAAATACAGTCAAAAATATCATTGTGTCTATGAAACAGATATATTGATTGATTTAGGAAAAAAAAAACAGGGATAGAATTTTTTATTAATTTTATTTATTTAATAAAGTAAATGGTAAATGAATCCAATTATGTTATTGTCAAGCTACTGCAATTGTGCACATTTTGCAAATAAAAAACTTCTAGTTCATCGAATCTACTACAATTTATTATTTTGATATTATTATCTCTTAAACCGTAGAAGTCACAAATTTGTGACTAATGATATTATTAATAAATAAGACTTTTGGCATGTGAATACGGTTTATGGGATAAGTACATGGTTTACTATAAATATAACCATTTGTATGAAATTGAAGATCATGGTCATCATGACCAAAACAGGTAAAAACAAGCACATAATAATTACATAGCTGAATCGTGCAATATCAATATCATTTCTATTACTTATATTAAATATAAAACTTCCACTTGTTGCTTTATAACCATAACCATTCCAATTATAACCACCAATTATTTGATCTGAATTTTGTATTTTACCAACCACAAGTGTCTTGTTGATACCATCACATTTTTGATGAAGTACCGTACAATCTGGACCATCTCTACTACTACGATATAAAAGTTTAAATTCACATTTGACTTCTTTGTGTTTGTTTTTGAATCGGTCGCGTTTACTTCGTCGAAAATTATTTCGTCGACAATAATTTCGTCGACACCCATTTCGTCGAAAGTTTGTTTCATCGAAAGTTCATTTCGTCGAAAATTATTCATCCTCGAGCCAGAGACCGAAAGAGTTGGATGTGAGGAGTGTGGGAAGCTAGTTAAGAAATTAGGTGAGGAAAGCGGAGTGTGTGGGAAGTGTGAGAAGAAATTTGTTTTTTTTTTGTGACGAAATGAACATTCGACGAAATGAACTTTCGATGAAACAAACTTTCGACGAAACAAACTTTCGACAAAATGGGTGTCGACGAAATGACTGTCGACGAAATGATTGTCGATGAAATGAATCAGACCCGTTTCTTGGCGGGACACCTCAAGTACCATATTTCTTTATTTCTTTTCATGTTATATAGATATTGCATGCAGCTTGGAGGAAACAAAAGACACTCACAACAACCAAAAATTATCTGCAATAATTAACATGTGCAGTTGAGGGATAAAACAGAGGATATCTACCAGAAATCATCTGCAATAGAATAGTATTTAGTAGCTAATACTAAGAATAACAAGAAAGCAGTTAGTGGCTAATACTAATAAAAGGAAAAGTCAAGATCTCAGAAAAGCATATATTATTGGACATAAGGTTGCTTGCCAAAACCTCTTAATGACTACTGAAACTCTAATAACAATTAGTGTGTAATCTGCTGAACTCTAATAAACAATTAGTGTGTAACTCTGCCAATTGGAGTTTTGGCAACCATAATTGGACACTAGAAAGAAAGACTAGTGCTATAGAAATACCTATTTTATCAAAAACTCAGATCACATGCTCACAGTGGAGACTGTAGTTAGCCACAATTCAATTTTCTTATGTTTGCAACTGCAATTCAATTTTTATATGCCACAATTAGCAATTAATTGATGAACCACCTTCAATGTCATCATTTTCTTTTTGAATTTTCTAGCCTTCTTGGTATTGTAAAAGCTCAAGGGGCTGATAAGGGCAATCTCATGAATAAGGTTGCTTGCCGAAACTCATCCAGAAATCAATCAGCAGGGTTTCAGCAGGTTACACATTAATCATTTATTAGAGTTTTGGCAGAGTTTCGCATTTTGAGGTTTTGCCATTTCGGCATAGTTTCAACAGGATTTTTGATAAGAATTAATATAGTTTTGCCATGGTTTCAGCAATTACTAAGGAGGTTTTGCCCACAACCTTACTCATGAATTCAATCTATTGAAAACTGAAAACCAGAAATTTCCACTATTATAAAAGATATTAAAGTTTTATCATTCCCAATATTGACACCCACTCCTATGGATCTCGAGCATCAAGAATTATTTCTCAAAGATGAAAATACATGTATATATCATTTGTCCAAAGCCAATATACGTGACTAACAAGGTAATTAATATCACACAATAGCACAATTACAAATTTCAACTACCAAAAGCATATAAAGTTCTAAACATACTTTTTTTACGGGCGTATTTATTTATTTTATATAAATTTTGTATAATCATTAAAAAACGTTTTCTTCCATACTGTGTATTCTTTAAAATGGTTTGTTTTTATTCATATGTAATTGATAAAACATTAAGTTTTGAATTTTTTTTGTTTTTTTTTTTTTTTTTTAAAAATAATAAATCCCGAATAATAAATTCCATAAGACATATTTAAATAAATAAATGAGAAAAAAGCTAAAAAACAGAAACTTACATATACATATATATAAAAGGAAATATAAAAAGGTGAAAAAAAGAGACGAGGAAACAAAAGAATTTAAATAAAAATTAAAAATTTGATAAATATTTACAAAGATAAAGAATATGGATATGAATGAATGAATTGGTGGATTGATGGAAATTAGTAGGTGAAATTAATGAAAGAATTAAATAACGGAAGAATGCCAGCATTCTAATCGAAAATATTATTAAGTAATGATCATAAAGTAATCAATTCATGAATTAACATTTGAATTCTATATATAAAATAATTAATAAAAAATTTAGTGATGAACCTTTTTCCTAATAATTAATGTATTAAATATAACATTTTACCGTTAAACCATGACAATAATTTTCACATTCACTCGTTAATTCATTCATTCATTTATCCACATTTGTTTATTAATATTCATTATACTTCCCACGTCTTTCTTCTTATTCTTCACCTCGTCCTTCCCTAATCATCAAGATTAACGTCTTCCATCGATCTCATAAACATTTTCTTTCCAACTTGTTGTTTGAGTTCATCATTTTCGCGTCGTAAGGTTTGATTCTCCTTCGTGATTTGTGTGTATTGAAGCTTTTTTTAATATATATTGATTTATCGACAAACACACACATACAAACACCACACAAATAAAATAAAATCACATAACATAAAAAAAACAAGAATTAAAAAATCTTTGTCAATTTTCAATACCCACATAAAATTGTCTTATTTGATCTTTAAAAGCTATTTCTGAAGATGAAGATGAAGAATAATAATAACGACCACGATTTTCCTTTTTTTTTTTGTTTTTTTTTTTTTGTTAGTAGCAACAACAATAATAGATCGTATTATTATTATTACTACCAGGATTATGAAGAGTAAAGATTATGATGTTTACCTTTAAATCAGTATTTTCTTCTTCCACTAATGTCAATTCAGTCTGTAAACTCATCCTACGCTGTGTGATTTCAAGTATTTGTTTAGTTAATTCGTGTTTATCTTGATCGAAGTTTTTTTTCTTGAATATGTTAGTGGGAAGATTTATTTTGGTGAGACTTTTTGTTGTGTAATTAAAAGAATATTATGATGAATATATTAATATAAAAAAAATTTTATATAATATTACTTTGTCGGTGAAGAGTATTTCCAATGAAGATCTACTTTCGTTTCCTGAATCTGAAGCAGAAGATTGACAAGGATCTGTTAATTCGGCCATTTCGATGGTTAATCTTGTGATTTCTAAATTTGCAAGATTTAATGCATCTTCGAGTTGATTAATTCTTTCTTTAAGCTGCGTTCCCTGTTCCTCAAACTCTTCACTTAGAACTTCACGTTCTCTTTTTGTCTGTTCTGCCAACTACAATAACAAGCGTGTGAGTGAAATCGTAACAGGGTGATAAATTTATATATGTGTAAAAATTTTCATACTTGTTTTTGCCATTCATTAAATTCCTCTTCTTTCGACACTAATTGATCAGCCATTCCTTGCATTTGGTCTAATATTTTTTAAAAAATAACATAATAATAATAATAACCATATATTTTATAATTTTAATTTAATATTCTCGCTCATTTCCATTCTTGTCCCCGATAAAATTACCTCTGAGTGATTGATTTTCATCTTCAATATCATGAAACCTTGTTTTCTCCTGAGTTATTTCATTATTTAATAAATCAAGTTTTGCATAAGCAGATCTAAGACTTTTGCTCTGAATTATCACAAACACATTACTAATTAATATGCCGTGTATTGTAATGTAATTTATGTAACATAATGTAATTTGTATATATAATATGAAATGTATTATATAATATGAACCTTATCTCTGTAAGCTTTATAAATCTTAGTGATATATTCTTTAAGTCTCTTTGGGTCATCCTGAAATACAATAAAAAAATGTTTTTATAAAAAAATCTTTACCAAAATATATAAATTAAATAATAGTTAAAAAACATAAAAAACCATACTTCAGCACTAATTACTGTAGCATAATCAGCAAAATCGTCATCGCGTTTATGTGATGTTGTTACAACCGTATTTCTTCTGAAAAGACCAGTTGTTTTCATTTTTAGTTTTAGTATTTTTTTTTAAAATATTTTTTTTTGTCGTTAAAAATAACAATTCATAAAAATAATTTTATCTTGCTAATAATTAGAAAAAATAATGATAAACGTTAGGAAAAAAGTGTTTTTCAATTAAAAAATTTATTATAATGTTTTCTTACTCAAATTGGAAAAGAGATGGCGTTTCCGTAGATAAAAAAAGAAAGAAATAGAGAAAAAAAAACTTAATGTTTATGAGAAAAAAGAATATACAATTTATATATTCTTCTATATTCCGACCAATAACATCAACATCAATGAAATTACAACAGAAAGTTAATTACACAAGTTTTTTTATTTTTATTTTTTATTTATATTATTATTATTTATTATAATTGAAATGTTTATTATTTCTCAAAATCGAAAATTAATTTTTAATTTGTAAATTAAATCTTGTGTAAAATTTTTTTTTGCTTTTTTTCTAAATAAAATGAATCTAAATTTAGAAATCTAAATTTTATTTCGATAGACCAGTTGATCAGTTATTATAGTTGCAGGAAAAGGAGTGAGTTTTTTTTAAATTATCATCCATCATATTTACTATTTATCATATTACATTTCGTTATAAATCCCTTTTCTTATATATTTATTGATTTTTGTTAATATTAGTTTTTGAGGCTTGAAATCTAAAATTAACGATTGCTTTTTTAAGATATTTTTTTTTTTTATTGTAATAACTTGATTTTAATTTTTTCTAAAAATGTCCGTCGTTTTCTCCAAAATAGATCAACAATGTAAAATGATTTTTCTCTAGCAAAATTTTCACCCCTTTTCTAATTTTATTTGCTCATAGACGCCAAGAGTTCATAAATGTGGAGGGCAAAAAAACAGTGACGAATACGACAAATTAGGCAAAATTGTTTAGCATCACAATTGTACTACCACAATATACTATCATTTAGCATAGTGGAAGTTTGTTGTTACACGAAATGTTATACAGAACCCATTGCTCCTGAAACTTCACCAGTATATATATATAGTTGTTACCTCTCTAAATTGGAGAGATCAAGTTCAGATCCAATTAAAATCCAGTTTATCACTTACTTTTTATTACCAGAATGTTTGCCGTGCATTGTAAAGTTACGTTGTACAATATAAAAAAATTAGTGCAACATTTCAAATTTTCACTATGTTCTATCATTTCTATAAATTTCATTCCTATTATCATATAATTGTGATTGAGTTGTTGATAATTGA
>CAUDNR010000666.1:0-11091 GCA_958430865.1 Entrophospora sp. SA101
TAAATGTGTCACGTTTCTAATGTAAATATTTATGTACCACCCCGATGTTACACATGACTTCGGAGTAATTTGTTACAATAATCTATAAACTATATTTTAACTTCTCTTGAATGTTACACAGTCCCGTCTATGTTTTTTAATATTACCCACAAACATAATTCAATTCTATTTGTCTTTTTTCTAATATTTCATTTTATTAATAGTAATTTTTTTTAATCTATAGTTTTATAGAGATTGGCTCCTGAAGTTGTTGGTCAAACAAAATATTCAGAACTATAGTAAGAAGATTATTATTTTTTATTTTTTTTTTGTATAAATAAAAGAGAACCACAAAAAAATGATTATAACTACAACAATAATAATAATTGTGATAACAATGATGAATATGATAATTATGACATTGTGTATGAAAGTAAGAGAATAATAATATGATTTTAAATATTTGTGAAATATATTTGAAAGTTACATAACATTAATTTTATATATATTATTAATGAAGACAATCATACCAATAATAGAAACCAAAAAGTCCCGCTCCGCGTAACCACCACTGCCAATAATAATGAGTCATGCCTGCGTAACTACCATGCCTAGGAATAATATTATTATTATCTTTTTGTTATGGCAACAATGAAATTTGGGAATTTTAATTATTTAATTATCAATAGATGATCAACCAGTTAGAAATCATTTAAAAAATGATGACATGAGGTATATATTCATAATATTTAAAATTGTTACAAGTTAATGTAAATAATAATAATTAATGATAATAATAATTAATAATAACAACTAATAACAATAATAACTAATAATAATAATAGTAATTGATCATTTAATATTCAATCATCAACAAGCAAACTCTCTCACATATTATATACAAAATGCAATTAAATAATAATAATGGTGAAGATAATAGTAATGAAAATAATAGCATTAACAGAGTAATGGATGATTTTATGACCATGTTAATGGTCACTACAACCCAAAATATGCTAACAATATTATTGAATATCACTAACACTAATGCTAGATCTACATCTACATCTACTAATACTAATGATCACACTAGTCTGCCTATTGCAGCATGCTTAGAATCTGCAAACAACATCAAAGTTTCTCAAATAATAGTAATAGTAAGAAAATTTTAATTTATTATTTGGAAATTCATTTCTACAAATTATTTATTTTATGAATAAAATTTATAGGGAAAATTTATGTGAAAAAAAAGAAAGATCAAAAAATAAGTGTAAGAAATTAAATTATTCATTTTTAAAATATTGTTAGTGACTTCATTAATATTGCATATTTTTTTTGTTGAAGGCTTTTTTTGAGAAATTAAGGATATTTTATTCCAATTATTTAATTACAAAAAATTATATAAATGTATTCATGAATGCAACTGTTTTTTTTTGTGCATACATTTGTGTTTGCATATATTATTATTAATAAAATAAAATTACAATTAAAATAAGACATGTTGCTCAGTAAATTCAAAATACAAAATTCAAATTTGTACCCAATCCCATACTAATCATATCCCAATTCACATTCCAATTTCATTAATATTAATATACAAATTCATATACAATTCCGTACTAATTCTGTAATGATTTTCCGTGAATATTCTGGTTTTTCATGTCATATTCCGTGCATATTCTGCGCATATTCATAACATATTCCCAACATATTTCCTTGATTTTATGTATGGAAAAGTGCTCTTTTATGGCAAAATCCCATACCTTTTCTGGATAGCAATTATAATGGAATTACCTGTACATTTTCCATGCTTTTTCCATACATTTTCCATGCATAATTTTTTATAGTAACAAAGGCAATATATTAAATAAATAAAAACACAAATTTTTCTTTCGGGAGAGCATGATAACTCTATGAATTTATGATTATGTGGATCAGAATGAATTGGCTATTACTAACTAATTAGTTTTATTAGTGAATAATTTTGGTTTAGTGATTTAAGAAAAATGATTTATTTAGTCGAAACTAATTTATTAACTTATTCCTAAGTTAATTTTTATTATAAAACTTCTTACAAAGTTATTTTACAAGTATGTTGAATTTAAGCTTCTTATATACAATTAAATTAATTAGTAACAACAAAACAAAACAATTCACACACATCTGCATAACTAATAAACCCTTTAATATCGTTGATAAACTCACTGACACTTTAATACATGATGTAGAAATGAACTGTTGGTAAAGTAAACTATTGGTAAAGTAAACTATCGGTGAAATGAACTGTCGGCAAAATGAACTGTTGGTAAAATGATTGTTGGTAAAATGAACTGTTGGTAAAATGAACTGTCAATAAAATGAATTGTTGGTAAAATGAACATTCAGTAAAGTGATTGTCGGTAAAGTGAATTCCTCCCATATAACATGATATAAAAAAAAATAATGGTATCGAAATACATGAAATAGGCTTCTGGAACACCTTGTGGCTATAAACCGGATAAATTGTCTCAGAAAAATCCAGCTTTTGTCCCAGAAACAGTAAGTTTATACAAAACTAGCAAATCTTCTAATTGTCATTACACCTATCGAACTTAGAGCTTCTGTATTCAGTAAACCCTTCCATGTATAGTCACACTTCTCTCAAACATATTTTTTTGCTTTACCCTTTCAATAAAGTTTAATTCACAATGAAATTTGGGGTAAAAAATGTATAAGTGCCATGCTTCTAAAATAGCTTCCTTCAATGCACACTTTTGATTTTTAAAATCAGGTTGCATCAAAAGGATCCTTCTAGAACAACAATCTACCTTATTTTCACCCATAACTTTAACTTTAACTTTACATAATTTACAGTCTGCTAATAAATCGCCTCTCTTTTTATTGATACAACGAAAATTAGCAGCGATCGTTTACTTTTATGGAAAGGATTTTAATTTGTTTAAAAGTTTATAGACGACGCGCACCATATCAATAAGATAAAATCTATATGTATAGTTTTTTCATTATTTCTCCTCCAAAATTCGTCTATTTGCAAAAAAAATAAATTGTTTCGATTGAAACTGTATATAGAGTACTGATACAGAGAGAATACGTTAATTTTGGGTCTGGTACGTTTCCCCGACAGGACGTTTCCCTGACAAATACATTTCCCCGACAGGAAATTTCTCCGACAAGATTTTGTTAACTATATTTAATATTAATTGGCTAATGAATGGCCTAAACGACTTAAACAGCTTAGTCGCCTAATGAATGGGTTAATAGACTTAAATGGTTTGATAAACTTAGCCGGCTATGAAATGACAGGGAAACAAATAAATATTGTAATACAAAATGTATTTGTCGGGGAAACGTCTAGGTACCGTTAATTTTCTGTTTTGTAATCGAACAAAAAAAAAGTATTGCAATAAAGGAAATTTTCGAATGAATATTTTACAATACTGAATTTTTTAAAATGTAAATAACTCTAGAGTTTTTAAAATACTACCTATTTACTATCTTTTCACACACATCTGATACCTATATTGTTGAATTGGGGAGAAATAACAATTTGAAAACTGCACATTTTATTATCGGAAATTCTATATGAAATTAATTAGATTGGTTTTCTTAGAATGTCGCGCACCCCAATAAAACAGCATCGAATGAAAACTTGAAACTTATTTTATTGACTTGGATTTTTTTCATTTTCATTTAATTATTTTATTTAAACCAATTTTTAATTTTTATAATCAACTAATTGTTTTATTATTTATCAAATAAAATTATTTTTTTGTCTGAATTTAGAAAAATCTCCTTTCCATATTAATGTTAATATTAATCTTTATATATGACCGCTCTCCCAATTAATGTGATGGGCGTAAAAACCTTTTTTTAAGTTATTAACTTAAAAACCATATAACAATTTTAATAGAAATATTCTTGCAAGAATTGAAATTTGTAACAAAATTGGATCATAATATAATGATGATGATGACAATGATGATAAATACATATTAAAAATATATAATGTTTTCATTTGATGAGAAACATTTGTTTAAGAAATTTTTTCTTGTAAGTGTACATTTTATAATTAGACATAAACTCGCGTCAACTCTGATTTTCTTTCTTTTAAATCATAAGGTATAATAAAGTCATTTAATAAAGTTTTTGCATCTAAAAGATGTTGATTAAGTAGTGATATTGATTCAGTTTTAGTTGGTTTTCTAAAGGAGGTTGCATTATTACTGTACTCTTCCTCTGAGATTTTTTCTATATCTTGTAGAATGTCAAATTGAATTTGTGCAATCTTGAACTCTGCACGATATTTTTGTAATAGAACAATTACACTTCTTTCATTTTCATTTGATTCTTTTGCACTTTCTATGTGCCCAACAGCATGACTTAAATAACGTAATCGATCTTTCAAAAGTAGATCATCCCCTGATTTCTGTGCCAAATACTCGTTAATTTCAGCTGCCCTAATATATTGTTGATGCACTACACAAAAATCACAATACAATTCTAATTTTCTTCTTGAAATAGAAGATGAGATACCATCACCTGTTGAATTTAAATAATCTTCGAGGAATGGAGCAGGAGGAATGAAAAGTTGTTGTATAGAATCAGCTCTTAAAAATTCATCGTAGACAGCAAAAAGAAATGCTTGATCATTTAATGATGTGCCAAGATTTAAAGCCTTTTGGAGAACTGGATTATATTTTTGTGGATTATGCGTCATTGTGTCAGAAAAAACACCTGCATCTCTTAATGTTTTTATGATGAGATCAAGAATTGAAGCTCTTTTTTCAGGTGCGGATTCAAAACTTTGCGATGCCTTCAATAAAAGTTCTATTGCACCTTCATAATAACCTAAATTTTTATATTCTTGACATAAATTATTTAAAGTTCCGTATGTCAAAATATTGATACAATCACAAAACAACTTTAGCGAAATTCCTAGTGCTTCGTCAGTGCTGTGTTCATCCTCATTCTTTTTTTTTTTTGCTTTTTGAAGAGCTTCATAGCCTTGATACATTTTTGCCTCAGAAACATTACAAAAGGCCGGGCATCTAGTTTCTAAATTCCTACTGAGGTTTTCTATATGTGGACTGTTCTCATTTTTAATTATTACTAATACCAAATCATGCCAACTACTTCTTACTTGTTGAACAGTTACCAAGTCTTCATAAGTGGATTGGAGTAATAGTTGTTGAAGATTTTTTGAAACACTAGAAATTATCCCAGGTAAATTATATTCAATCATTAATAAGATGAATGAAATTGCATCAGCCATATTAACAAGAAAGTCATATAGGATGGTTATTGAATTGTTTTGGATGGTTGAGGAATCTAAATGTATTTGAGATGGTGGCTTTTTGTAATAAGGATGGCTGTCAAAGAATGTTTTTAAATGTTTTAATTTTTTTTCCACATCAACAAGTATTTCTGATGGTATGTTTACATGTACTTTATTAACATTTCCAAGAACACGAATGGATCTAATAATTTTTTGATGCCAAATAGGCCTTAAAATTCTTGATAGACAAAATGCCAAACCTTCATATAATTGATTAAAGCCTAATTTAAAATGTTGAAAAAAAAGATGACTTTGATCATTTCCTATCAAAAGGCACATTGCAGTAGTTTGTTCAGGACCATAATTTGTAAGGAAATCATTTAAAAGATTTTGTTGATTTTTTAATAATATTTCTTTCAAGTAATCAACAGGTCTTTTCTTAGCCCAAATATAAATTCCTGATGATGTATATATAAGAAATCTTCTTTGAGGCAAAACAAATTGGCTAATTAATTCACTAGAGTATTCATCAAATTTTTTTGGATTATATAAAGGATTATAAATTTCTTGCATAGTCCAAACATTTTTGAAGGCAACAGAAAAATAATACTCTGAAAAAATATGATCCTTGTTTTGAATAAATTTTAGAAACATGGAGCCATGATTCGGTGAAGTATAGGTTAATTTATAGGATGAATTGTCTTTGCCTACAGCAAAAAATATTCCATGATAATAATTGAAAAGTTGAAAAGAATTACGACGTTGTTGTTGTTGTTGTTGTTGTTGTTGTTGTTGAAGTTGTTGTGGCAAATGATGTACTTCTAATATATGTAAACCATTAGGTTCTTTAAATTTTAAGGTGGAAGGAGATTCATAATATAGCCACCAATTAAAACTTCTATTGTCAAGATAACAAGTAAAATAGCCACGATGACCAGTGCTTGTTACAGCCAATAACCAGAAATAAGGAGAGTCTGTATTGTATATTGAATGTATTGAAACAAGTGTTCCTTTTAGTAATGAATTATGCTCCTGTAATGAATAAGTACCTACAGATTTTAAGGAGCTATCATCTTTTGACATATAATAAGCTGCAATATAATCATCAGCCATAGCATAGACCATATTACGCGTATCATCAACTACACAAGATTTAAAATTAGAGTAACCACCTTTTATAAATCTTAGGGTTGAATTGATAATATTGAGAGAATGAACTTCCAGTCTGCAAGGCTCATTAAACCAACGCTCATCATCATATATCAACTCACAAAGTTCACCATCATCTATTAAAAATATTCTACCATTATCAGTACCAACTATTGAACCAATTGTTTTTTTACTATAATTCTCTGTTTTATAATTTGGTGAAGACATATCATGAAAGGTGATCCCTTGACTTTCTGAAATAGTCAAACCAAACACATGCAATGATTTGTCAGTAGCTATAACTAAAACATATTGAGCATTATCAATCCAACGATCTAGTCTAGGCTTAACAAGACCTACACTTTTTATAAATTTGCCTTGGTCCGGACTAAAATCTATATGACCTATAGCTGATGCATCATTGCCCTTTTCATATTCCCAAATAAATAAGTTATTCTCAATTACAAAATAAACAAAGTAGGTATAAGGAAAACAACCTAAGAAACAATGTATCTTGTCGCTGTGTATAGCATTCCAATCAATAATAGTTTGTAAAGATTGTGGTAAAGGTATATGTTTTTCTTGCATGAAAGGAAACAAGTCTTCCTGACTAACATCTTTGTAACGATCTTGTGCATTACGATCGGTGGTTTGTCTGAACAAAGTTCCCAAGTATCTATTATCGATGTTAATTATTGGATTAATTTGTTCCTTGGGTGACGACATTTCCAAAAATATGTATATTAAATATTATCTATTTATGTATAAAGTAGTGGTAGTTTTAAAAAGAAAAAAATTTTTCGCGTTGTCGCATTTTTTTTTGCCACCAATATTAAAAGTTAAAAAAAATTTTTTTTTACAAAGCTGATATAATAAATAGAATTAGTTTCTGTTTGTTTATTTATTTGTTAAATGATCTTACTTTTCCCAATTAAGATCATATGGTTAACTCCTAAAGCATCAAATTCACTATGTGTTGGAGTGTCCATCTTTTGTAGAATTTAGAAAATATACTTCTTTTCTTTCTTTGTAAAAAAATCTCATCCCTTAACATTTTAATTTTAATTTACTGAAATTATTAATCAAATCATTGTTTAAGTCAATAATACAATTTCTTTGCAAATTGTGTAAAGGTTCTCACTAACTGTTTCAATATGTATATTTACTTATTAGGTTTGATACCAACCAAACTTTAATTTTAAATTGTTTATTATTTCTATTATATTAACAAAGATTAAGTTTTTAATTGGCATGAGAAAGTAAATTATTTACATCGATTATAATAAATTTATTGGAAGATTCAGTTTCTACAGGCCTTTTATTCTTAGTGGAGAAAGGGTAAAGGATGAGGTTAGCGTTTATTGTTTGACCTCCTCTATATTTAAAAGTTTTTGATTCTTATAGGTGAATTGCTTTTTAAGAAAATATAATACTATTTAGATATATATATATATATATGATATATTTTTGAAAAAGTTTGTATTATCAAAACTCTTTGGTAAATTAACTATATAAATAGAAGGTCGAATCCCACCATATATGTTAATTAACCTTGGAAATGGCCATTCAATCTCACCACAAATGATCTGTACAAGGTTTTCACCTTTTAAATAACTCTCCCAGGGCAATGAAAATAGCTGACTTTTTCGAGGCTACTGCAATAGTAGAAAATCTAGTGTTGTATGATTCCCTTGATAAAATAAAACAATTGTTGTCATCATCAGTAATTGCAACTTTAGCTATCCAAATAAATTTATTGGAAGATTCAGTTTCTACAGGCCTTTTATTCTTAGTGGAGAAAGGGTAAAGGATGAGGTTAGCGTTTATTGTTTGACCTCCTCTATATTTAAAAGTTTTTGATTCTTATAGGTGAATTGCTTTTTAAGAAAATATAATACTATTTAGATATATATATATATATATGATATATTTTTGAAAAAGTTTGTATTATCAAAACTCTTTGGTAAATTAACTATATAAATAGAAGGTCGAATCCCACCATATATGTTAATTAACCTTGGAAATGTCCATTCAATCTCACCACAAAGGATCTGTACAAGGTTTTCACCTTTTAAATAACTCTCCCAGGGCAATGAAAATAGCTGACTTTTTCGAGGCTACTGCAATAGTAGAAAATCTAGTGTTGTATGATTCCCTTGATAAAATAAAACAATTGTTGTCATCATCAGTAATTGCAACTTTAGCTATCCATGGTGCAGAAAATAAACCAAACGATAGTGCAGCTAGAAGATCATGTGAATCAGGTTCTTTCAGAATTGTTTTTAAATTCAGGTTCACTGCCTGTGTTATAGTTAGTTGTAAAAATTTTAACATAAGATTTCACATCTATTTTATTTTTGACAGATTGATGTTCTAGAACGCTTTTATTTCGGGCATGATCTTATTTTTTCGATTTCATAGATCATGTTCTCTATTTATTCTAAATACTTTATATAACTTATTTCATGGTCCTCTATATGACGCATTTTTACTCTAGTCAGCGCGTGTATGACACAAACTGACTTAATGACAAAATGGACGACAGTATGATATTAATAAAATTGTTTTATTTAAGAAAAAATGTTTATTAACTAATAATATATCAGAAAAATCTGTTAATTTCTCTTTCGATCTTCACAGTAGAAAATATCATCATCGATCTAAATTTGCTTGAAAAATTTATTATATAATAAGTTATAATGGTACGCATGCATGATAAAATTTTACAAATTTGGATGAATTTAAAATGGAATTTCAAAAAAGTAAATGTGTTCAACAATTCAAATTAAATAATAATAATACAAAAAAAAAATCGATGAATTGATTAATTAAAAATGTTCAAAGCGACCAAGAAAATATTTTTAAAAAGAAAAAATGATAAATCTTTATCAACAACAACTTCAAGTAGTAGCAGCACTTATATAACTACACCTGTTAATTGTAGTCCCGCTCACAGTAGACGGACTAGTACCAGCAGTATTAATAATTCGACTATCACTAGCACCACCACTAATAGTAATGATTATAATATTCATACACTTGGTTCATCCACAACACCTTCAACAGGAGAAATGGTAGTTACAAGTGGGCAGCTAGTATTATCAACTATAGAAAACAGCTTTAGTAATTACTTACCAATAATTGGTATAATCTCTAGTTTATGTGAAAGAATTATAAAAAGTTATGAGACAGTCAAAGACAATAAAAAAATATGTGGAGTATTAATTGATAGGGTTGAATTGACTCATCTTGCAGTAAAACAATTAGTTAGAGCCAAGGAGGAGAATGAAGAAAACTTTAGGGAAGAGTCATATTTCAAAGCATTTAATAGATTACAAAAAGTTTTAGAAAATATTGAAAACTTTATTAAAAACATGTCAAACTATGGAGCATTCAAGCATTTTGTTAATGCTGAACATTGTAAAAAATGTTTTGAAGATTATTGTGATGATTTAGATAAAGTTTGTGCAGATTTACAATTTAATATAACAATTAGGATTTATCATAATTTGGAAAAAATGTGGGAGATTTTTTATGAATCTTTTAAGGTTAATAATAATAGGTTTTTTTTTTTTAAAAATAAAAAAACCAAAACAAAATATTTAATATATTTATTAATTATGTTCAGAACGTAGGAACATTAGAAACACAAGGAAAATTAGTTTTAATAGGAAAATTAAATAAATCTATGAAAACCAATGATTTTGATTTTAATCAAGAACTCTTAAAAATACCAAAAATCGATACTAACGAAATAGAGGATGTGAAACCACAAGACAGAAAATCAACAGATATAAGAGGAAAAGATAAAAATGTAGTTAAGAAAGTATTAAAGCGAACAGTTGATGTAGCATGTAAATATATTGTAGGGGATTTAAAGGATGTTAATGATGCTGAAACCAAGAAGTTTCATGGCCAACTTATAATATTAAATGCTATTCAATGTGAATATATTGTTAAATTCTATGGCACTTCAAATGTCAATTCTCGCAATGTCTTAATATTTGGCTGGGCAGAAAAAGGAAATTTAAAAGATTTATACGAGACTAATTATATTAATTGGATTACAAAATTAAAGATTGCTTATGATGTTATCAAGGGTCTCATATTCATGCATAGATGTAAAATTTTACATCGAGATGTTAGATGTGAAAATATTTTGGTAAGTTCTTTGATAAAAATAAAAAATAATATTAATATCAATATTAATATAAATATAAATATTTGTAGATTGATGAGAAAGGAAACCCAAAAATTTCAAATTTTCACCTTAGTCGTGAAGTGTCTCAACCATCTAAAAAAGTAGAAAGAATGGAAGATTATCTTCCTTGGTTAGCACCTGAAAAAATACCCACTGAAAAAATATCTGCTGATGGCATAAAACCAAATTCACGACGTTATGATTTTTATTGTGAAATGTTTAGGTAAATTTTTTTTCATCAACAACCTATATATATAAACAGCATTAATAAATATTATTATTATTAGTTTTGGAATGCTTCTTTGGGAACTTACCTACCAACAAGTTCCATATAAAGGGAAAAAATCAGAGAAGATTAAAGATTATGTTTTAAGTGGTCAAAGAGAAATAATAAAAATTGGAAAATACAATAAAGAAATACAATCAGGTTTAATTGAAATTATTATAAAAGGTATTATTAAATGATATATAATAATAATAACAATTA
>CAUDNR010000666.1:13601-26927 GCA_958430865.1 Entrophospora sp. SA101
AGAGAAATTGGACAAATTAACATTAATTCGGTCTGGAAGAATTTTAGTATGATGCCAGCAATTATAAATGGTTTGTGGTGACACTTCCTTCCAACTTTCAATAATAAATTTTATTGCTTGTAATACATCCATTTTTAAATTTTTTATATCATTCCCTGCTTCAACTTGTTTTAGAATCCAGTTAATGTGTAAATGGCGATAGTGTCTTTTAAAAGACATAATGATACCAGCATCCATTGGTTGGATTTTTGAAGTGGTATTTGGGGGGAGAAAATGGACATCAACATTTGAAAGAACCAAACCATCTATTTTGTGACTTGGGCAATTATCAAGAAGCAATAATACACGCTGGTCACCATATTTTGAAGCAACCTCTTTGTTGAATCCTTGGAGCCAATCCTGAAAAACAGTAGATAACATCCAAGCCTTTGTATTATTACAATATGTCATTGATAAGTTATTAAGGTTAACATTAATAAAGCATCTTGGTTTTTTAAATTTTCCGATTATTAATGGATCCAATTTATGTGATCCATCTGAATTAGCACATAAGGCAATTGAAAGTCTTTCTTTATTCTTTTTACGTCCAGAAAGTCTTTGTGTGGCTAATGTTCTATCTGGTTCTAATCTATAAAAAAGACCTGTTTCATCCATGTTGTATATTCTTTCAGGTGGATAATTACTACACATATTTTTTAATAATGGTAAGGCTTCAGTAATTGCATTTAGATCAGCTGATGATGCCTCTCCTTGAAGCTTTTGTACTTGAATTCCATTATGTTTTTTAAACCTATGGAGCCATCCAGAAGAGAAAGCCAATGTTTCTTCTGGTACCCCCAATCCATTTGCTATTTCCTTGGCTTTTTCAATTAAAATAGCATCGCTTAAGATTACTCTGTTTTGATAAATTAAAATAAATTCCTTAAGAGCAAGTTCAAGTTCAGGAACTGTTAGATTTTTGTGTCTTTTGGTATCTGGATTAGTAACTTCAGTATTAAGTATTTCTTCTTTTTTTTGCAGAATTCTTGTTATAGTTGTTTCAACCACTTTAATTCCCCATTTTTGTTCAATCCAACCAACATATTCTTTTCTGGTCATTTTATTATTAGAGTTTGCAAATAAACAAAATTCATATTTTTGAGAATTAGATAAAGTTATTTTACTCTTTGGAGGCATTTTTATTTAAAAGTAATAAAGGAATAAAATATTTTAATGAGATAAGTGTGAGTGTAAAAATTAGATGGTTGGATACGTAAGAATATATAGGTTAAGTTATAATGGAAGTTTTATTTTTTAAAATTTATTACAAGAGTTTAGTTATTAAATAAATTTCTTGATTCATGTCTTATTTATGATAATTTTGACTGCATAAGCTTCTCTACTTGTTTTCTTTGTTCTTTGTTCTAATAACAATAACCTTTGTATCTATTAAAAAAAAAAAGAATTCTTTAGTTTCTTGTCACTTAATAAAAATGAACAATTCTTTACCCGCCTGTTACAAAATAATTCTTTATCTCTTGCTAATAATAAATTTAATTCTTTATTCATTATCATCATTTACTAAGTATAAATTTAATTCTTTTATATTCTTTATCATCATTTACTAAGTATAAAATTTTAATTCTTTATCATCTCTTACAAAAATCAATTCTTTATACATTTTTTTTTTTTTAACACAACGAAGGAAACAAGGAAAAATTATTTAATTTATAACGTCGCACAATTTTTATTGGACGATGATCACGTGAAAGTCACGGGCGTGCACTTAGAGAGGGAGTTTTATATAGTTGGGAATGGAAAATGACCGTGCAGTGCAGGGGAGAGGGGGTGTGCACTTAGAGGGGGTTGACTGTAATTGGGAAACTCGGATTGCACGCTCGCAACAGTGAACTTTTAATAGTAGACATAACTTGGAAATTTAGATAATATTGACCAAGTTTTGGAAAGAAAAAATCCAGTAGGTTTATCTGCTGTAAAAAAAAATATTTAAGTGAAGTTTCTAAGTATGTTAAAATCCTGTCAAAAAAAGTTTTTATTGTAATTTTTGAATTTTAATAAAAATTAGCAATGATCTACAAATCATGAATTTTGGGGGTCAAAATCTTATTTGTTGATTTTCTAAAACATGATTTTTTTGACATGCCTCGTTTCTATTGATCAGGCCCCATATATTGACTTTAATATTATTATTTATTCTTGTTTCAGAATCTAAGATATAAAAAAATAAAAAAATAAAAATAAAAATTTGTAATCTATTCTAGAATACAAGGAGATAAAGATCAATTATTCATTTTTCAATTTTACCAAATTGATTAAAAATTTAGCAACAATCAAACTAGTTAATTTATAAATTGTAAAAACACTAATCACAAGAGTAACTAATACTATTGAAAGTAAAGCAAGGTAAACATCAAGATAATTTCCTTTGATATATCCCATTCTTGAGTTTGGAGGAATCCATTCATTTAAATATGTACTATCGATTTCATTACTGCTACTACTACTACTATTAAAATTACTGTTATTGATGTTACTGTTTAATTTTTCCTTTGATTCATGTGCTTGAATTGTATATTCAATCAAATCGGCAGCCCTGTGTTTTCTTTTACTATTAATTCTAGCCAAAAATTTCATTTTTTCGCCATTAATCTTAAATTTTTCTTCACGTAACAATCGTTGTAACTTGATTAAAATTTCTTCAACGTTTAAAGTCATCTTGTCTAAAGTTAAAGCAACTCCAGCAAACTTTTCCAATTTCTCTGCATTTCCATGTTGATCCAAAGCAATTGGTAGTGCTAATATAGGTTTACCGTTATACAATGCTTCATTAGCACTACTTGCTCCGGTATGACTTAAAAATACTTTACAATTTTCATGTGCCAAAATCGAAAATTGTGGTGCAAATGATAAAATATGAATATTTGGATGTTTGTTGTTGATTATATCAATTGTATCGAACTCTTTGCCATTTGATAAAGTTATGGTTTTGGGTATTTCTTCAAGTATTATATTTGATAATCCCCAAATCACACCATCAAGCACATTATTCTCAATTGCTTCGATAAATGATTGTAATAATATTCCATTGTTTCTTTCTGAAACATAGAATTGTGTGCCAAACGCTACTAGCATTGTACGCGGATGATTATCTAGAAATTTTTTTGTTTCTGGTGATAATGGTGGATAACTATCTGACATTATAGGTCCAATTTCCTAAAATTCAAAACATTTAAAAAAAAATCAAATTTTTTTTTAAAAAAAGGAAAAAAATACTCTATAAATTTACCTGAAGGATCGGCGATGATGGAAATGGAACGTCAAATCCAGAAAATGTATCAGACAAATATAAATTTTCTTTAGTTCTTTCATATAGATCGGTAGGAGCAATACCTACTTTTGCCCTAATTTCATTTATCTTTGAAATTTCAGGAAGAGATGACAAAGCCATTATGACTTTTGGGGTTAAAAAGCACCTGAGTCTTTCTAGAAACGATTCGTTTTCCATATTTACATGACAACCAAATAATGGATCAGATTTATATGGTGGTTGCTCAAGAACTACAACATCGTAATATAAATATTGCTATTATTAAACAATAAATATAATTATATAATCAATGAACACTTTATCCAACTATTTTTACTAACTTGTTAATCCGACTCCCAAAGAAACCATAGGCTTCTTCAATTTCCAAGCCATATCGAAGCACACTTCATTATTCACAAAATCACAAAGAAACAAGTCCGGCTTCACTTCATTGGACACTCTTTCATAAACATAATGTTGATTTAAATATCTATCACTTATCGTCTTGATAACTGCGGATATAAATGAGCTAGTTGCTTTTCCGTAAACTATTTTTTCGAATTGTTTTCTTGCATCGATGGTATTTGTACCTATAGAATAATGTTTAATTTTTTCATATTCAGGCTTTGAAGAATAACTACCTGGCGAAAGTAGCGTAACCTAAAAATATTTAGACGTTAAATTTTTTTTACAAAAGAAAATAAATTAAATTATAATGGTGATTCGTTACTAACATTATAACCACGTTCGACTAGAATTTTAGATATATCTAACAAAGGTCTCAAATGACTCCATCCTAAATATTAAAAATTTTTTTTTTGACATATTTATTATTTAATAATTTTAATAATAATAATAATAATAATAATAATGCACCTCCAGTAAAGCTTCCCACGATGATATTTCTAACTGTTGAATGGTCGCGTTCAGCTTTATAATTTAATTGATCTGCGTTGATCAATAATGAATTGGCAATCAAAATAACCAACAATAATTGTGTTAAAAGAAAATTGGTTAATGTTTTTTTCATGATTATAATAATAATAATGAAAGATTTTTTATGAATTGAATGATCAAGAAGATTTAAAAGTTTTTACGAGAGAAAATATTTTCTTGGTGAATTTATTAAAAATATAATAATATTTTTGTTATTACTCTTATTTGGTCATTTTATCTCTGTTATATAAGGAATAATATATTAGGGAATAAATATTAGAGATATCATTCGTCGCCGTCATTATATTGTTTTATTTTTTATCTGCTAATTATTATAATAATAAAACTCGGTTGTCAAACTTGGAAAAAATGTATGTGAAAAATTCACCATAATTATCATCGGTTAAATTTCCCCGGTCTTAATTTGTACAACTTCCCCTTTCTATTCTTAATAAATATTATTATCACGAAATTTTATTCATTTGCTATTGCGGATAAAAGTTTTGCCTATAGCGGGATATATTATCCATTCCATGAATTTGTCGAGAAGACATCAGAGATATCCATGCCATTCCAAAAGGAGGAAATTTTTACCCATTGATAAAGGATTTGCCTTTCTGAAAACGTCCGATTAGGTACATTATTATTATTATTATTATTATGATAGTAAAGTTTTCCCGATCTTTGTAAACAAAAGATGGTGATTGCAATGTGAGCAATAATAATAATACAAGTAATAGAAGGATGCGCATCAAAATCTTTATTCAAAAGGAAAAGGTCATTTAGTTAAATTGAATAAAACATATGATCCTTTACCAGATATATGATTCCTGATCAAGGTCCGAATTGAATTCTTCTAAACTCCGAACTTGTATTTCTCGTGACTCAGAAAGATTAAAATTAAGATCCAACTAAACCTTAAGAAAAAAGGATAATAAAATTATGCGAAATTTTATTCGTAAAAAGAATGACTAATAATAATATTATTATCAATCGTCTTTTTAATATTGATAGTATCTAATCTACCCATCACATCTCTCCGCTATACGTGGAATTAACTTTAAACTTTAAATCTTATTGCATAATTTGTGTTGATTTATTAAAAAAGATAACTGGTGATGATAAACAAAAGTTTGATGAATTAAACAATATATCTTTTATTCGCCAATATGAATGCAATTAATATAATCAATATTTAAAATTCAAATAAGTTTTTATTGATTTCGAAACAAATTAGAAAATAAAATTATTTGCATGGCCCCGACCAAATTCCATTGATCATCATTTTCTTCTAAAACACTTTACTTTTGGTTTTTTTTTTTTTGCTGGGGATTGGTTTCATTTAAATTGTTTTCTTTTAATTGATATCCATCTATGAATCAGAGAAATTTATTACAAAAATGCGGGGGAGAATAAATAGTCGTCGAATAACCATAAATATTTCGAATAGTCATGTTAATAATATTACACATTTCGAATATTCGAATATCGAGTGATGATAATTAAGAATATTCAAATATCACTTTTATTTTGATCAGAATACCTCTAAATACAAGCAAAGCCGTTTTCTTTATATAAATATTAATATACTACTATATACAAAACTAAGTCAGTATTTAAACCTGTTAGGATATTTATTAGCGAGAAAGGCAAATAATAAATATGTTCTCTGAATTTTATTTTATTTGTACACACAAAAAAAAATTATCTTGCAAGACAAAGGTATAGATAGTAACTTTGATTTTATAAAAAGTTACTGATTATTGTGTTTCCTTTATTTTCTCCAATATAAAATAATTTTTTTTTCCAGAAATCAGAAATAATTGGATTTAATGTATTATAAAATTCTTCGAATTTATTTTTGAATTCTTTATTTTTGTTTGCTTTCAAATGACTTTTTTGTTCTGATACTTTTAGTAGGGATGTTAATCAATTATACAAAAATAATAATAATTATAAAATCGTGTTAAATAAATTAACAGCTGCAGTAGTAATGAATGATAATAACAACAATAATAGCAATAATAGTATAATAATATTTGAAGCAATTTTAATTTTAATTAAAATGGTGGTGTGGTAATGAAAAAAAAATCCCAATACTTGCTATTTTAGCCAAAAAATATTTGGCAATTCCTTCTTCATCAGTTCCTTCGTAAAGACTTTTCTCAAATTACTTTGTTACGAAATAAACTTAGCTCACGGTCTGTTGATGATCATGTTCTTTTTTGAAATTTTTTAGTCGTCAAATAATAATAATAAATTTTTAAATTTATGTTGTAGATAAAACGGGATGACGTCCAATCGTGTTTTGGACATGTGACCTGGTTTCTTCCATTTTATTAATAATGCTGTAATATGTAAACGTTAACTCATAAGCATAAAACAATCAAAAGCTGCTACTACTATTGCTATTTGCAATGTAAAAATCGATTATTTCGATTTCGATTATTATTATCAATTATTATTATCCCTAAATGGTCATGTAACCTCCAAAATTATGTATTATGTTAATCAAAAAATAATCAAATTATAATCATAACTTTTTTCATAATGGTTAAATATACTGATGAAATGTTTGATTATCAACCTGTCGCTCATTCATCAGGAATCTTATTAAAATTAATAAATAGTATCATGAAATATATTATAATTATAAATTAATTCGTAAGCTTTTTGGATATAAATAAAGTCTATGCCAAATTTTGTATATATATATATATTACTTCTTTGCCTGCTTATCATTCATTCACTATTATAATTGTTTTCATTATCACTTGTAAATAATTCTAATATGAATAAATTATTGAGAATTTGTTACGTCATTTAATTTTGTAAAAGCATTCTTTGAATAATTATTAACAAATTGTTTTAAACGATCTTTATTTTATTACATATTGCATTTACATATTTATCTCAATGACTCTTTGAATATTTCTCAATGTGCAATTGATCTTGACGTTTACCACTAAAGTTCAAAGAGAAAAAAAAACTTAAAAAATTTAAACTCCTGGCACTTAAATTTATGTAAAGGCTTACTTTGAACAAATTAATAGGTTTTTGTGGTTTTTTAGTAGATTATGAAAAGGCAAGTTCAATACTGTTTATTTCGATTATTATTATTATTATTTTAAAGACAAAGGGGTTATATACAATTTTTCTAGATTCGATTTCCAAATTTGGTAATAATCCTGACTGATATCACTGATTACGAAAAGCAAATTCCAATCATTCATTTGTTGTAGATAAGGGATCTTATAATTAATTTCAATTAAAAAATAATTAAAAAAAAAAAATCACGTCAACAAAAAAAACCAATAGAGATTCCATAAAAATAATTAATGTTGATCAAATAACTTTTTTCAACATGTCAAAAAATCAAAAAGAAATCAATAAAAAAAGAAAACAAGGATTCGTTCCAAATATCTCTAGGTAAGTGTTTATCAAAAAATGGTGGTGGTTATCACCACTCGTTGTCGTTCTAGTTATATTATTATATTAGGAAATCTCATTTTTTACCACAAAATATAGTTTAAATGTTGAAGAGTATGATGATGAATGAATCTCTTAAATATTATCCTATTGGAAGGAAACAATCAGCATTTTTTATAAACATCCCACTTGAAATCTCCTTCCAGATATGTGAAGATTCTCCGCTATCCGATTTGTCAGCACTAGCACAAACATATTCCAGATTCCACTTTATCTTGATTGATAAATGTGTGTGGCAACTCAACACATTTGGAAGAAATCAAGATTAAATTATTTCAAAGGATTACAACGACTTCCACCAACAACCTGGAATGAGTTACAATATATTCGATTTTTTCTTGCTTCACCTCTATCCTGCTGGTCTTGTGGTAGATTACATTGACTCAAATATATTTGGCAGTTTTATGCGAAATACTGCTATAGGTGTTTACAGGTACAAGAATCATTAAATAATTACATAACGTTTAATTTAATTGATTGATTAAATAATCAGATTTATTCATTTATCTACATTTATTTTTTTAACAATTTCAGAGAAAATACTGTTAGAGCTAATGTAACTTAAAAATGGAGCCTGTTGTTAGCTATGATGAAGAAAGTAAAAAAAAGGCTTGATGATCAAACAAAATACATGGGCGAATGTGAGACTCGTAATAGAGAATGTCGTTTGTGTATGATAAAATTTATTGAAAAAATGAACAAACACGTTGATAAAATTCTTGAGGAGGGGAAATTAACATTAAATTACAAATCTTATTATTATATTCAAACTAATTTCACTTTGTACAAAAATGCAACCTTCCATCTTGCTGAGGTTGATAAAAAATCTCCAAAAGAGTACTGGGGAAGATTAAAACATCAAATGATATACAAAGCAGAAAAACCATGTCAACAGGAGCTTATCTTGAAGCACATGTTAAAAAAATGGCCTTGTGTTGGACCCAAGAAACAAGTTGCTGAAACTTTCCTTGAAGAGATAGATAATCCTCTCAAGTTGATCTCTACACAATTCTTTCACCATTATATCATCGTGACCTTTACACTATTTACTCTGAGAGATTCCTTGAAAAGCATGTAATATTGGCATTAGTAAAAGAAGCAAAAAAAAACTTGATCCTTATTTCCCCGAAGGAAATATTATTATGATCAAATCTGCAATTACCATGGGTATCAAAGCATGAATTTTTAGATGCATGCTGCTAAATTGCAAAGGGGAAGAACTAAGGTTGTGGGCGAAACTTCTTCAAACTTCAAGAAAAGAATCCAATCCCCAACGGCAGACGACTTGAAAATACTAGTTCTCCCATCCCTTTCTAATTCCTCAACGATTTTTGAAAATGTGGATTTGGAAATACCTCCCGACCTTTACAAATGGACTCAGGATCTTATTCATGTGGCAACAAAGCACTGTAGAATTGAAGACCATCGCTCAAAAGCTTTAAGAGAAAGACTCTTACAAAAATTGGCATGCGATGGTCCTCTTAGACACTCTCAAGTTGATCTCTATATGGTTCTTCAACATTGTCGTAGCTACAAAGACCCACCAATATATCAAGGTGGTGCCTACACTATTTATTCTGAGAGATACCTTAAAGACCAAGTAGTACCAGTGTTAGTAAAAAAACTTGATCCTTATTTCCCTGAAGGAAATATTATTATGATCAAATCTGCAATTATCATGGGTATCAAAGCATGCTGCTAAATTTCAAAGGGGAAAAACTAAGGTTGTGGGCAAAACTCCTCCAGAAATCAATTTACAGAATTTTCCCTCTATGCAGCTTGCCCCTCAACCGCAGCTAAGCCTAAAAACTTCTTCAAACTTCAAGAAAAGAATCCAATCCTCAACGGCAGACCACTTGAAAATACTAGCTCTCCCATCTTTTTCTACCATAGTGTCTTTGGCCAATTTCTTTTTGCTGTCTACGATGAATTTTTAAGAGCTGATTCTATACAACAACTTTTCATTCCTCCTGCTCCATTCCTCGAAGATTATTTAAATTCAACAGGTGATGGTATCTCATCTTCTATTTCAAGAAGAAAATTAGAATTGTATTGTGATTTTTGTGTAGTGCATCAACAATATATTAGGGCAGCTGAAATTAACGAGTATTTGGCACAGAAATCAGGGGATGATCTACTTTTGAAAGATCGATTACGTTATTTAAGTCATGCTGTTGGGCACATAGAAAGTGCAAAAGAATCAAATGAAAATGAAAGAAGTGTAATTGTTCTATTACAAAAATATCGTGCAGAGTTCAAGATTGCACAAATTCAATTTGACATTCTACAAGATATAGAAAAAATCTCAGAGGAAGAGTACAGTAATAATGCAACCTCCTTTAGAAAACCAACTAAAACTGAATCAATATCACTACTTAATCAACATCTTTTAGATGCAAAAACTTTATTAAATGACTTTATTATACCTTATGATTTAAAAGAAAGAAAATCAGAGTTGACGCGAGTTTATGTCTAATTATAAAATGTACACTTACAAGAAAAAATTTCTTAAACAAATGTTTCTCATCAAATGAAAACATTATATATTTTTAATATGTATTTATCATCATTGTCATCATCATCATTATATTATGATCCAATTTTGTTACAAATTTCAATTCTTGCAAGAATATTTCTATTAAAATTGTTATATGGTTTTTAAGTTAATAACTTAAAAAAAGGTTTTTACGCCCATCACATTAATTGGGAGAGCGGTCATATATAAAGATTAATATTAACATTAATATGGAAAGGAGATTTTTCTAAATTCAGACAAAAAAATAATTTTATTTGATAAATAATAAAACAATTAGTTGATTATAAAAATTAAAAATTGGTTTAAATAAAATAATTAAATGAAAATGAAAAAAATCCAAGTCAATAAAATAAGTTTCAAGTTTTCATTCGATGCTGTTTTATTGGGGTGCGCGACATTCTAAGAAAACCAATCTAATTAATTTCATATAGAATTTCCGATAATAAAATGTGCAGTTTTCAAATTGTTATTTCTCCCCAATTCAACAATATAGGTATCAGATGTGTGTGAAAAGATAGTAAATAGGTAGTATTTTAAAAACTCTAGAGTTATTTACATTTTAAAAAATTCAGTATTGTAAAATATTCATTCGAAAATTTCCTTTATTGCAATACTTTTTTTTTGTTCGATTACAAAACAGAAAATTAACGGTACCTAGACGTTTCCCCGACAAATACATTTTGTATTACAATATTTATTTGTTTCCCTGTCATTTCATAGCCGGCTAAGTTTATCAAACCATTTAAGTCTATTAACCCATTCATTAGGCGACTAAGCTGTTTAAGTCGTTTAGGCCATTCATTAGCCAATTAATATTAAATATAGTTAACAAAATCTTGTCGGAGAAATTTCCTGTCGGGGAAATGTATTTGTCAGGGAAACGTCCTGTCGGGGAAACGTACCAGACCCAAAATTAACGTATTCTCTCTGTATCAGTACTCTATATACAGTTTCAATCGAAACAATTTATTTTTTTTGCAAATAGACGAATTTTGGAGGAGAAATAATGAAAAAACTATACATATAGATTTTATCTTATTGATATGGTGCGCGTCGTCTATAAACTTTTAAACAAATTAAAATCCTTTCCATAAAAGTAAACGATCGCTGCTAATTTTCGTTGTATCAATAAAAAGAGAGGCGATTTATTAGCAGACTGTAAATTATGTAAAGTTAAAGTTAAAGTTATGGGTGAAAATAAGGTAGATTGTTGTTCTAGAAGGATCCTTTTGATGCAACCTGATTTTAAAAATCAAAAGTGTGCATTGAAGGAAGCTATTTTAGAAGCATGGCACTTATACATTTTTTACCCCAAATTTCATTGTGAATTAAACTTTATTGAAAGGGTAAAGCAAAAAAATATGTTTGAGAGAAGTGTGACTATACATGGAAGGGTTTACTGAATACAGAAGCTCTAAGTTCGATAGGTGTAATGACAATTAGAAGATTTGCTAGTTTTGTATAAACTTACTGTTTCTGGGACAAAAGCTGGATTTTTCTGAGACAATTTATCCGGTTTATAGCCACAAGGTGTTCCAGAAGCCTATTTCATGTATTTCGATACCATTATTTTTTTTTATATCATGTTATATGGGAGGAATTCACTTTACCGACAATCACTTTACTGAATGTTCATTTTACCAACAATTCATTTTATTGACAGTTCATTTTACCAACAGTTCATTTTACCAACAATCATTTTACCAACAGTTCATTTTGCCGACAGTTCATTTCACCGATAGTTTACTTTACCAATAGTTTACTTTACCAACAGTTCATTTCTACATCATGTATTAAAGTGTCAGTGAGTTTATCAACGATATTAAAGGGTTTATTAGTTATGCAGATGTGTGTGAATTGTTTTGTTTTGTTGTTACTAATTAATTTAATTGTATATAAGAAGCTTAAATTCAACATACTTGTAAAATAACTTTGTAAGAAGTTTTATAATAAAAATTAACTTAGGAATAAGTTAATAAATTAGTTTCGACTAAATAAATCATTTTTCTTAAATCACTAAACCAAAATTATTCACTAATAAAACTAATTAGTTAGTAATAGCCAATTCATTCTGATCCACATAATCATAAATTCATAGAGTTATCATGCTCTCCCGAAAGAAAAATTTGTGTTTTTATTTATTTAATATATTGCCTTTGTTACTATAAAAAATTATGCATGGAAAATGTATGGAAAAAGCATGGAAAATGTACAGGTAATTCCATTATAATTGCTATCCAGAAAAGGTATGGGATTTTGCCATAAAAGAGCACTTTTCCATACATAAAATCAAGGAAATATGTTGGGAATATGTTATGAATATGCGCAGAATATGCACGGAATATGACATGAAAAACCAGAATATTCACGGAAAATCATTACAGAATTAGTACGGAATTGTATATGAATTTGTATATTAATATTAATGAAATTGGAATGTGAATTGGGATATGATTAGTATGGGATTGGGTACAAATTTGAATTTTGTATTTTGAATTTACTGAGCAACATGTCTTATTTTAATTGTAATTTTATTTTATTAATAATAATATATGCAAACACAAATGTATGCACAAAAAAAAACAGTTGCATTCATGAATACATTTATATAATTTTTTGTAATTAAATAATTGGAATAAAATATCCTTAATTTCTCAAAAAAAGCCTTCAACAAAAAAAATATGCAATATTAATGAAGTCACTAACAATATTTTAAAAATGAATAATTTAATTTCTTACACTTATTTTTTGATCTTTCTTTTTTTTCACATAAATTTTCCCTATAAATTTTATTCATAAAATAAATAATTTGTAGAAATGAATTTCCAAATAATAAATTAAAATTTTCTTACTATTACTATTATTGGAAACTGTGGCAATAATATTATTATTCTGGTGATTACACAGATAACTTTTATTATTATCATTATTACTCTTACTGTTACTTGTGGAATCTTCATTATCATCATGATCCCTACTACTACAGTCAACCCCCTCTAAGTGCACCCCCCTCGGGAATGAGTGATAGCGTGCACTTAGAGGGGGTGTGCACTTAGAG